>CM018048.1:1628641-1753641 GCA_008638375.1 Nyssa sinensis | reverse complement strand
AGATCGTAGCCCAAAAGGATAAGTCCAATCCAATTAATATGACCAAGCACGGACCCTAAATAATAGTCATTAAAAGAGTTAGAAAACTAGTCAGCTAAAGAACACTAAAGAAAAGAATGAAAAATAAGTTTTATGTAGAAGTTGTTCGAAGTATTATATATACAATGTTATGTGAATTAAGTTATATCGTAAGTGTTGTTAGTATATAATGGTGAGAACTTAGAAGTTATTAGTTATTCAAATTTTTTTGAAGTTACTGATAATGGTAAATCTGTATCATGTTATGTATTCTTTTTAGGAAGAGGTGCAATTTAATGGTGTAGTAAAAAACAAACTTGTGTGGCTAAAAGTACAATAGAAGCTGAATATATATATCATGTAATGATACATTTTTTGAGGTTATTTGGATTAAGAGATTTTTTGAAGATTTAAAAATAAAAGAATTAGCTAAAAATCTATTAACTATAATGTGTGATAATCAAGCAGTTATAATTACAATTAAAAATGGTGAGACTGACTCAAAAGAAAAACACATTACAAAAAAATACATACAATCCTCAACTTAAGGCATAAAAAAACTTATAATATCATTTTTACAGTAAAGAATTCACGTTTCCTAATATCTTAACTTTTTTAGTTACAATATTTTTTCTTTCAATTATGTAGAATTAATAAATATAATTACCAAAACTTGTCATAAATAGAATATATATAAGTACATATATAACTATTTTAATTTTCTAATAATTAATATTATAAATATTTTTTTAAAAAATAATATTAATTATTAGGTAATAAAATTATTAATTATCTATTATAAAATCAAATTGGTTCATTAAAAAGTTATTAATTATTAGATATTATTTACTAATTAAATATTAATTATAAGAAGCTCCGTTGTCCAAGAGTAACAAGGCCAATTGGGTTATAGAAAAAAAAGATAAATTACACTAAACTTCTTGAGATTTCTGATAATCACAGAGATTTCTCCGGAAGTTTCTAAAATAACATTAATCATCTTTACTTTTATTGACAAACTATGAAGACCTTCATTTCAACCATTTTTTTTTTTTATCAAAATGACAAAAGTGTCTCTTTCATGTTTTATTTTTATGCATTTTTTTTTTTAATTTTGACAATTTTTTTTTTACTTTTTTAAAGATTTTTTTTTAGATAAATAACTTGTATTTTTTAGTCAAAAAAGGTTTTAATTAATATTTATTTGAAAATGAAAAAAAAAGTTAAAAAAATTGGTCAAAATTTTAAAAATGCAAAAAAAAACATGAAAGTGATACTTTTGTCATTTTGAGAAAAAGATATGGGTGAAAAAGGAGGTATTTGTAGTTTGTCAATAAAAATAGAAAAAGTAAGTATCATTTCAAAAATCTCAAAAAAGTCATTGTAATTGTCAAAAAATATAATAGTGATCAATATAATTTACCCTAAAAAAACATGCAAGAAAACAATGTACTTGGTCCTACTGAAGAATGTTTTATATACAAAAGAGAAGGCTATCCGACTCTAAAAAGGTGTATTTTTATACACTTGTACTCTCACTTAATATGTGATACGCCAAAAAACATTATACCTAATCAAAGTCCGACACGTGTCCAATTTAGCTCTATTCGGATTCTAAGATAAACGAGTGTACCGACGTAAACCTCGGTATACCGGACCTCGGAACGATGGGACAGTTAAATGACAAAAAGGAATGACGTGAGCCTTCATGATGACACTACTATAAACTGACAAGCGGTGAGCCCTAGCCCTGTAAAAAGACGATACAGGTTTTTGGGACATTCTTACAGCTACACGTGTAAAGGGAACCATGAGGTGGAAGGTCAAGATGAAATGACCTCCACCGCCTGTCAATCAATTTAATGCTTCACCATCCTATAAATACCAGAAAAGAGGACATGTAAAAGAGATATACAAAAAATGAGAATGAATATGATTGGGTTTCATAGTTGAAGCAGAAAATGTCATATTTTGTGAAAAAGATCATAATTTAACCTAACCATCGGAGAGGTTACCACCGGAAACCTTGTCCGGTGGCATCTTAATATTATTTCTTCTCAGGTTCATTCATTGCAACGGTCAAGTCCCTGACGAGCCAGAAATTGTAGCATCAATATGCTTGTGGGATGGAGTGTGAATAACACATGCAGAGTAGAAATATGAGTTGATATGCAGTGATTTCAAGAGTTAAATCATATGTTATATGTGCATGAATCTATTGTAATTGCACATGTTACGTATTATCCGACCGCAAAATGAATTCATTCGGGTGTAACAAAAATTTTTCGTAGGAATAGCTCCCCCACATGCTACATATGTACGAAATCGTGTCACATGCATGTGCATGCACATGCACTTCTCCCAGGGTGTTGGGCTCACACAAAAATTTGTCAATGAACAATATTATCGTAAATTTGAACTATCATCAGACTTGGCTACTTCCATTAAAATTTTCTTGAATCTGATGAAGCAATCGATACATGCTGTGATGATAATAACAGTAGCCTATTTGAACTATCATCATCAGACTTGATTACTTCTGCCTTTAAATTATTCTTCAATCCCATGGAAACATCGATACATGCTGTGATGATAACACTACCCTACTTGAATCAACAGAATCACATGTGACCTTTTTTGGATTTTTGCAGTTAGGATTAGGGTCTTTTGTTTACATCAATTAGCTTCAATCATGTATTAGCCTAGCCGGGAAAAGGAGAGAGAAAAAGAAAAGAAAAGAGTTCAAATTAAATAACGCCCCATTTAATTTGAGTTGGCTACATAAATCGTGTTTTGGGTTTTTCATGTAACAATTGTCAATCATCAATAGTATTGCTAAACTTGTTAGGAATATAATCACTTTATAAGGATTGATGAGATACGAAAAAAATTAAAAAAATAAAAAAATAAAAAAATAAAAAAAATTCAAAATCACACGCAGACACAAAAGAAACAAAGATTTACGTGATTTATCACAGAATATGATTACGTTTATGATTACTGTGATTTTACTATAATCTGAAAGAGTTACAAGTTACAATAAGATGCGACTCTTCAATTATAAATACATAGTATTAGAATAACAAAATAATAATGTGAAATACCAAAATACTCTCAGAAAAACTTTGTGCTAGTGTTCAGTACTTTCAAAACTTTGTACCACTATAATTAAAGTGATTGTCTTTTTCCTCACAGAATTCCATATCAGATAGACATTGGAGTGTCTTGATACTTGTAAAACGATAGATTTTTTTTTGGTGGGAAAGTGATGTAGAACAGGTTGTGAAAGAATTCAATTCCTAACACGAAATTGCGTGTGATACCAGAATGGTCGGAATGACGTAAAATTTGGTGGGTGGCTTGGAAACGATGTGCTGATCAACACTCATCGCTTTGCCATGACGTATGCCGCTTTTCAGACAAATTCCTTCGTTTTGGTCTTTAAAAGCGCGTTTTTACTACTTTTGGTAATAAATGTGTAACTTAATTTACTAGGATTGCGGTTGGCATTTGGAGCTGCCCTTTTATCAGATTGTTGCTTACGTTTAGAACTTTTGATTTATTATTTTAATTAGAATATTTGTATTTTTGAAATTTTTGGTATCTTTCCTTATTTTAATTATTTCTTTCCTAAAGTCATAGTTCTAGTCCTAGACGAATTAGGTTTTGTTAGGTTTTGCAGCCTATATAAAGGCGCTTTCTTTTTATTGTAAGTTTAACTTTTGATTCAATAAATATATATTCTTTTTGAGATCTTATTCTCTGTACTCTTGGATTCGAGTGTGTTACCTTTGTTCGTGGTGAATTCGAGTGTGTTACCTTTGTTCGTGGATTCAGATGATTTTTCAAAAAACAGGCGATGTCTTATTTCTTCACAAGTTTCCGTTACGTCAGAAAGGGGGCAATGACCTTCAAAGTTTTAAAATTTTGACCTTTTACGTATATTTTTCATAGAAATTTTTAAAAAATTTAGGAGTTACCCTATCAAATTTCTTCATATTCTTAGAAAAATTCTTCTTAAAATTTTAACTTTTTGTAATTTTACCTCTCCTAAGCTAATAGTCTAGATCCCTGATTTGGTATGAGAATAAACCCGATCTCTGGTTCGGCACATGCCAAACGTCCATACCGAAGAGTGTCCCTGTGGGTAGCGGCAGATTCACTCGCTTGTAAGATAGATGGGCAGGCAGAATGGTCCAACGGTCGAGCACTTGGGTGAGAAGAATGTTCCTGTTGGTAGCGGGTTCACATGCCTGCAGGGGTGACTCGACTCTCAGTGATCAGGTGGGCTGAGAGACGGTTTCCATCGTCTTAACTAGCAAGTAGGTAAAATCATCCCATGGAAATGAAAATTTACTTTATTCTTTCCATCACATCGAGGAAACTACCCTGAATTTTCTCCTTCCATTCCTTTTCTTACGTTGAGGGAGGAATATAAAAATGGGTTAGTACGAAACAGTTTACAGCAAATGACGTTGAGGGAGGAGTGGGTATCGTATCCCATTCCATGGCTTGTCACGAGATTAAACTATAGTGAGATTCCCAACACCTTTTCTAACCCCTCACGCTACCCTTCATTCCTCCTATTCATCATCATTCCTCAACCCCCAAATAATTGCCTTCAGCTTCTACATTTTGCAACATTTTTAGATGCATCTAATAGGTTAGAATTTGTTTGCAAGTTTTTAGAGGGAGGAGAAAAAGATAATTTAAAAAAAAAAATCATTTTTGTTTTGTTAAAATGTTCAAAAGAGAAATAAGAATAATAATTATTTCTTAGATATAATTACACTGACTTGTACTATGATATCTAACCATTACAAGAATATCTTAAATAATTTTTAGTATAACACTGAAATCCTTTGTTAGAATTGACAGGAGATGAAATTTACTGTTTTATCTTTAGAGATAATTATGCTGACTTTTTATGTGAAATCTGATAATTTTAGGAACTTCTCTTATGATCTTTAGAAAAAATGGAAAAGTTCGTCGAATATATAAGAATATTTTAGTCATATAAAAAAATAGTTGAAACACTAGCAACATCAATAAAAATTTTGTATGAAAAAAAATTGTATATTATCAATATAAGATAGGAGAATTTAGTGTAAATTTAAAAAATACAGAAAATGTATATGTAATTATCAAATAGTTCTATGGGTTCAAAGATCACTACATGTAATTATCCCTATTTCTTATTTGAGTAGTCTCTAAGAGAACAAGAGAATAATAATATGTAGAAGTAATTGACAATTATATATTTTTATAAACTTTACAAATAACAACAATTGTTTAAATATTTAAAATACATTTAAGAATATATTTGATATTTTAAATAAAATTAATTAAATGAAATTAATTTTTTTCCCAATTTCTTCACTTTTTTCGCTTTGAGACGAATTAGAAAAGTAGCATAATGGCACAATATTTCTTTCATAATCTAATATTTTATCTTCATCATCAAGTCTAAATGAGAGATCCTCGTATTATTCTACTCAAATCTTTTTCTTTTCTCTCCAAATCATCTATTAGAGAACATAAATTAAGATAAAAAAAAAAATCAAGGACATTTTCAGTAAAATTTCTTTATAAATACCCAACGGAGTTTTCTACCAAACTTAATTCCGTAGTTAGTAACTCATATGAAGCATGGTCTGTGGTGGAATGGTATGGGGTCTGCTGGTTTTGAGCATCTTGGCAGGTCTAAATGCACAAGGATTGAAAGATGACAGGCTCTGCTCTGCAACTTATGACTATGAAGATGCACTCAGCAAAGCAATCTTGTTCTTGGAAGGACAACGCTCTGGGAAATTGACTGCAAGCCAGCGAGTGAAGTTGGAGGGGAGACTCTGCACTCTCTGATGGCAACCCCGATCATGTAAGACATTAATTTCATCATTACCACTAATATCAATCATGATGCTATTTTCTTCAACACTACTGTATAAAACATCATATTGCAACCTTGCAAGAAAATTTGGGTGTCACTAAGAGTATAAGACTGTATATATATAGTATGAATCTAGCATACATACACACATGCTAACATGTTTGAAAACAAACATAGTTGTAAACTTGTGTCTATCAAGGTTTTTGTCATTTTGAGCCAAAACCAGGTTGAATATTGATTTTGTACTTTTCTGATCTGCTGGGACTCCATTCCTCGTCGATATGGGCTTTGAAAAAGGGGAGTTAAAGGGCCACTCGAATGGCTCTGGTGATAGCCACTCCGGTGATGAAGTCAGTAGAGAATGAGTAAACTAAGAAAAGATAATTCATTCTGGGCGAAAGCGTACCTTGAGGGATGTACTTGTAGGCTGATCGTTTCCCAGAGGGTAGGATTTGGTACCGTGAAATCTGGGATTTACTGTTGTCCGGAGATGGCAGTTTCTGTATTGCGTCATGCTTCCTTGTTCCGAGGTCGGTAAGCCAAGATGACGAAGATGACAAGGTCGGTACCCCTGAGGACAAATGCTCTTGAGCTTGTTGATCCGACATCAGATCTGTATAGTCAGTTACTTCATGACCTGCACAGAAAAATCCAAACACGTGTCAAGTTTGGATTAGTCCGTCATTTTTGGCATATCAGCTACTCCCCCCCTCCTAAGCCTTAGTTCTAAGCTCGCCTACAGAACTCAGGTTAGGGTTTCTGAAGGGTCATGCGTATACTAATTAATGTGCCGTTCTGTGTTCCGAGGGGACAGGAGTCGTCACGGTGTAATTACTACACTTGTTGTCATTTTGGTAATCGAGATCATTATTATTCAGCCGTCATTCAGTTTTTGAGACATTAAATGATACTTCTTCAGGCTCTTATAAATAGTGAAGATTGCCATTTGGTTTTCTTTTAGAGTTTTCAAACATCGTCGAAGCATTTCTGGGCGATTTCCGACATCTCAGTGTGATCTTCGGTCTATCAGTGCGATTTTCGACATCTCCTTCACGACCACCGTTGTCTAACCCTCTTCCTTCCGGCGAGTCAGTAATTTCTCTTCCCCCTCTGCTTTAATCGTTTCCTTCTTCTTCTTCTTCTTCTACACCTCTCCTTCGTTTTCTGTTTCTTGTCATGTCGGATTTTGACACTTACTCCGACAGTAGGGAAACTAGAGAAAACATAGAAATGGGTGGCGATAGGGCTTCCTTCTTCGGTGAATTTGGTCACGAATCTAGTAGCGAGTCCGACGTGGTGCTTGTTGAAACCCACATCGAACCTAGGAGCAAGGAGGTCGGTACCTCGGGCAGATCTAAAACAGAGGAGGGGGAGAGTACCATCACTGAAGGGATGTTGAAAACCCTTAGAAAATAGTATAGGTTCCCAAAAAACGTGTCATGTAGGGTTCCTAAGAAGTCTGATTGTCCCTCGGACATTGAGCGGGGGGAGATCTGCACCTATCTTGAGTGGTTCGAGATTGGTGTACGATTTCCCCTACACCCCTTCTTCCATGTGAAGTTTTTTACCTCCGCTTCAGTAATGTGAGTTAAAGGCCCTGCTTCTGCCCATTTGGAGAAATAGTCTATGGTAATGAGCAAGTATTTTCTGTTCTGTAGGGCCTTTGGTAGTGGTCCCACAATGTCCATCCCTCATTGAGCGAAGGGCTAAGGACTGGCAATGAGAATGAGCTCATGATGGGGTTAGAGCTAGTACGAGGCAAATCCTTAGCACTTTTCGCATTTTTGGACATATTCCTTGGCCTATCTTAACATGTTTGGCCAATAATAACCCTGAGTCAAAGCTCGTTAGGCTATGATCCTACCGCAATTATAGTTTCCATAGATTCTTTCATGTATCTCGGTTAGGACGTATTGGGATTCCTCTGGAGATAAGAACCTTAGGAGAGGTTGAGTGTAGGATCTTCGGTAGAGCTTTCCATTTAGACGGAGTTTCCCTGATCCGAATCCTTCAGGCCTGGTTTTTATCTTCTGGAAGTAGTCCTTCTTTTATGTACTGGATGATGGGAGTCATCTAGTTCTGGGTTTGTTCCGAGATCTGGGTGGACTGTACTTCCTCGATGCTCGACTTCGGTTGGTAAGAAACCCTGACTGTTGAATCTCTTTCTAATTTAAAATGGGAGGTCATGTTTGCTAAACTGTCAACTCTGGAGTTCTGGCCTCTTTTAGTTTTCTGGACGGTGAATTTTCGAAAGGAGGTTTTCAACAAGTCCACCAGCTCTGAATATTGAACCATTTTGTTGTCCTTGGTGAAAAATTCCCCCAAGATTTGGCTTACCACTAGTTAGGAGTTCGAAAATGTTTCAAGGTTCTGGGCTTCGCATTCTAGGGCCAGCTTTATCTCGAGGACGAGTAGTTCGTACTCAGCTTCATTGTTCGAAGCTCTGAACCCCAGGCTAACTACCTTTTTAGTTATGATTCTATCTAGGGATTGGAGTATGATGCCCACTCCTGAACCTCTATCGGTGGATGACCCGTTAGTGTAAAGTCTCCATACTACGACATCCATGTTGACTTGAGCTTTGTCATCCAGCGCTAGAATGAGTTCTGCAACAAAGTCTGCAAATGTCTGCCCTTTGATGGAGGTTCATGGGTGTAAGATATGTCAAATTTTCCAAGTTTCACAGACCACTTGACTAGTCGTCCTGAGACGTGAAGCTTGTGCATAATTCATTTTAGTGGGTAGGACGTAGGGACTTTAGTGGGATGTGCCTGAAAATGGGGCCTAAGCTTTCGGGCGGACATCACCAGGGCGAACGCCAACTTCTCGACTTCAGAATATCTTTTCTCGGTATCCAGAAGTGCTTTACTAACGTAAAAAAATGGTCTCTGAATCCCTCTGTCTTCTCTAACCAGTGCCGAGCTAACGGCATTTTCTGATACTAAAAGGTATAGAAGTAGCTTTTCCCCTTGTACTGGTTTGGAAAGGAGCTGGGGAGAGGCCATATATTGTTTCAACACCTAGAAGGTATTTTCACATTCTAGGGTCCATTTAAGAGCCTTACTCCCCCTCAGGGCTCTGAAGAACGGGAGGCACCGGTCTATAGATTTGGAGATGAACCGGTTCAGAGTTGTTATCCTTTCATTCAGGCCTTGGATGTCTTTCTTGGTCTTCAGTGACTCTAGTTTGATCAAAGCTTTAATTTGTGAGGGGTCTGCCTCAATTCCCCTCTGAGAGACCAGAAAACCCAAGAACTTCCCTTTAGTGATCCCGAATATACACTTTGAGGGGTTCAACTTCATCCTATACTGTTTCAGGATGTTAAACGTTTGGCTCAGGTGCTGGATATGGTCATTCTTCCTTATGCTCTTGACCAGCATGTCATCTATGTAGACCTTCTTGTGCTGCCAATTAAGAAGCCAAACATTTTGTTTACCAGTCGCTGGTACGTGGCCCTAACGTTCTTCAGACCGAATGACATCACTCTATAGAAATAGAGACCTCGTTCGGATATGAAGGCTGTCTTTTCTTGGTCTAGAGGGTATATTTGAATCTGGTTATACCCTGAATACATGTCCATGAAGCTTATGAATTCGTGCCCTGCGGTTGCGTCAACTAGCTGATCAATCCTTGGGAGGGGAAAACTGTCTTTGGGATAGGCTTTGTTAAGATCTGTGTAGTCGAACAAACCCTCTATTTTCTATTCTTTTTCTTGGCGAGGATGGTATTGGCGAGCTATTCTGGGTAGAATACCTCTTTTATCATTCTAGCGTCCAGCGGCCTCTAGACCTCTTCACTGATGATTTTGTGGCATTTAGGGGCGAAGGTCTTCCTCTTCTATCTTACTAGAGGATGGTCAGGGTCAGTCATTAGCTTATGGGAGATGAAGTTAGGATCTATCCCTTCCATATCCTTGGTCTCCCAAGCGAATATTGACAGATTGTCTTTCAGGAATTTAACAATCTCTTGTTGCTCGGAAGGGGACAGATCTGAGCTAATCTGTAAATACTGACCTCCCCCTTCAGAACTGACGAGCATTTTGATTGGATCTTCCATGGGTTTGGCCATGTTGTCCCTTCCCCTAGGACTTAACGGCTCATCGATCCTGGATGGGCATTCCTCCGTCTCGTAAAGTTCGGAAGGTGCAGGACTTTCTTCTTCACGAGGATGTTGTGATTGTTATTTGAGGGCTTTTTCCTTCAGCGCAAGAGCATGGTACTCTCGGGTGATTGGTTGACAGCCCCTGATGGACTAGACCTTGCCATTTTGGACGTTCTTCAGGCACTAGTGGAAGGTCGAGGTGACCGCTCCCATCTGATGGAGCCAAGGTCTTTCGATGATGATATTGTAGGGGGACTTGGAGATTATGACCATGTATTCAGAAATCAATGTCTTTTGAGCGTTCCCCTCTCCCGCTGTCGTCAAGAGGTCTATCTTGCCCAGCGGGGTGCTGAGGTTCCCATCGAATCCCGCTATTACAACAGTGGTGGCCTTGATGTCATTGACGCTGAGCTTCATATGCTTAAAGGGCTCATAGAACAGTACATTGATGGAACTTCCCGTGTCTACCAGAGCCCTATGAGGGCAGTGTACCCCAACGAGATCCAGCTCTGAGAACTAGATTTGCAGTGTAAGCTTCGGCCTTTTCTCAATGGCAGAGATCTGATGGATGCTTGGTTCTGCTCTTGCCTCCCGAGCATATCACTTCTTGGCTCGGTTGGACATCTCTATCATTACGTTTTTGGCATGGAGGACAAAGATGACCTGATTATTCTGGCGCGGCTGTTTGTTTCGAGCTTCCCTTTGTTTAGGCCTCTGCTCTTGTCTCCTTTGCTGTGGCCTGTTATTACGGGGGTTTTGCCTCCCGTCTTGTCGGATGAACTCTCGCAGACGCCTTCTTCTGATGAGTTGTTCAATCTCATGTTTGAGGGTTCTGCATTCATCAGTGGTGTGCCCATGGTCTTTGTAAAAGTTGCAGTATTTTCTTTGATCCCTAGAGTCAGGACTTTTCTTCAATGGTTCTGGCCACCTCAAGTTTTCACACGTCTGTACCTGTCGGAGTATGTGAGTGAGAGAGGCATTTAGAGGTGTGAATGTTCCATACCTTCCAAAGTTAGAGTTGCCTTGAGTTTTAGGTGTCGCTCTCTTTTCAGGACTTCTGACCCTCTTCTTGGTTGCGCTGGCGTCCTTTTTCTGAGTGTGGTCATCTTTTTGAGCTTGCTCTTTGGCCTTCCAGAAGGACATCTTCGTATCCTCCAAGTTTATGTATTTTCGTGCCCGCTCCATAAGTGTTGCCATATCAATGGGGGGATTCTTTGTCAAAGAGTCCTGAAAACGTCCTGGCCCTAAGCCAGAGGTGAGAGTTGCCACCAGGAAGCTCGGACTGCAATCTGTTATTTCTGTGAGCTCAGTATTGAAGCGAGCAATGTACTCCCGAAGTGACTCACCCTTGGCCTGCTTTATGGTTAGCAGGAACTCTGGACCTTTCCTCAACTTCTTAATGGTTAGGAATCGGTCAAGGAACTGCCTACTGAGTTTGTAAAAGTTGATGATCGACTCTTGAGAAAGTCTGTGGAACCACTTTAGAACAGTACCCTTGAGGCTTGTCATGAAGGTATAACACATGAAAGCATCAGTAGCCCCATGTAGAGCCATCTTGTGCTGATAATGGGAGAGATGGTCCCCGGGGTCCTCAAACCTGTTGTACAAGGTGAACTTTGAGACAACAAATTTCTTGGGCTGCTCTTTCGCCATTATTGCATAAGTGAATGGCGTGGTGAACTTTCTGAGCAGTTTTCCTAGTTCATCCTGCTCTAAAGGGACGTGGGTTCCTCTGGTGAAGACGGTTTGCTCCATGGAGTCTGCTATCTCCTCCATCCTTTGAGGAACTCTGGGCGGAACTAGTTGTTGTTGGCCTTGTCTTGCAGCCTCAGTCCTTATGTGGAGGGGATGATTCTATCCCGTAGTGGTAAGGGGACGTTGCCCTTCTTAGACTAGAGAAACTGGTGCCAGTTGAGGCTGAAACTCGGACGGTACTGGATTAGCCCCCGAGGCTGCTGGAATTGGGTTCCTTGTCCTGTTTTGATAATGGATAGCAGGATAAAAAGCAGGCACCCCTCTCCCTACTGCGGTTGATGGTTGGGGATAACCCCCTATGTGAGTGGTACCATGGGGGTGTACCGACTACACGTTGGGGCTCTCCTCATTAGGAGATCCCTAGCCTGTGGTGGTAGCAGGAGGTCGAACTCCTTCATTAGCTGCGCTTGTAGGAGGATGACTGGGATTGCTCTGCTGCTTTTGGGCCAAAGAGGCCAAGGCCTGGGACATGGCAATAAGCTGCTTTTGGATTGGATCGGACTGTTGTTGGATCGGACTAGGGATTGCTCTGCTGCTTTTGGATTGGATCAGAAGTTTGCCCCCTTCCTCTTCCAGTAGAGGGTTGGTTTCAGGGGTTTTGAGAACTTTTCCTTGGACGAAGATTGAGAGCCATGGTTCCTCTAGAAGGAAAAGACAAAAGACAAAAGAACTGTTTTTGACAAAGAGGATTAGTAGGAACGATTGTCTTTCCCACAGATCGCGCCAAACTGATGTTGCACTTTCTGATCAGTGGGGCTTCCGCTCTTTGTCGCCTGTCAAGAACTTGAAAAGAGATATCAGAGAGCCACTGGGTTGGCTCCAGTGGTAGCCGCTCCGATAATAAAGTCAGTAAAAATAAAAGAAAGTTTGCAATTGAAAAGATTAATTGACTATATTTGAAAAATGCACCTTAGGGTTATATTTATAAGCTGCAAATTTCCTAAGTTGATCAGGATTTGAAGTCGTAAAGATTGGGATTTGACGATATCTGAAGATGGTAGTTGCCATATTAAACTCTGATCTTCGCAAAAATAGGGATTGGAAGATATCCGATAATGACAGTTTCATTGTCGCATTCTGTTTTCATATTTTGATGTCGGTAGGACATATAAAGCGTGATCAGATCGGGACCCCTCTAGATACGTACTGCAAATTCTCTGTTCTGGAAAAAAAAAAAAAATCTACGCCTTTCTAATCAAAGAACGCCTGAATTCTTGAAATTATCAAATGTGAATAACTTTATATCATTTTTTAACCCACACATGAAAAAACTTATATATAGTGTCCAATTTGAGTTAGGTTATTATTTTACGGTACATCACAAGGAAAGTGGAGATACCAGCCACTTGTGATATCAGTGTCGTCTCTTTCTTCATATGTGTCTCTTTCAGTACGATAGTAACTAACAAGCATAACAGAGAAACACAAACAGGAATAAATTTTTTTTCTTAAAACACACAGAAGGCTATGCAAAGCTGATATATACATTTATCCATCCATCAATCAATCAATCAACCCCTTGTCGAAGCTTTCGGCGAAGGAGAACTATGCAAAGCTGTTATTTTCTAAATTCTTCGGGGCATGGACTACCTTCCCATGTTGACATTTGTTTGGCATTGGATCTAAAACTGGCAAACGCCGCCCCTTGGAATCTGTATAATAAGCCTGATCTGGTCGGTCATACAGTTGATCTTTCAATGGATTTGACTGAAATATATAACACTTCCAAATAACCATAACACCACCCTTCTGGACGGCCTAATGAGATTTATTGAGCCTAACCATCAGGATTATATATGAAATCAATGATTTCTGATCTCACTAGGCATATATGCTAACCTAGCCTACTGAATGATTTGAAGTTTTCATTTTGTTTTCTACAACACACTCTCTCTCTCTCTCTCATATATGAAATCTATGATTTCTGATCTCACTAGGCATATGTGCTAACCTAGCCTACTCATTGATTCGAAGTTTTCATTTTGTTTTCTACAACACACACTCACTCTCTCTCTCACCCCAATGTCATACATTCTGCAAATTACATTTTTTCACATTCCCCTTAAGATCAAACAACAACGCCGTCAATTGCCCAGTTAAGGTAAATTAAATTAAATCCAATTAATATGACCAAGCACCGACCCTAAATAATAGTCATTAAAGGAGTTAGAAAACTAGTCAGCTAAAGAACACTAAAGAAAAGAATGAAAAATAAGTTTTATGTAGAAGTTGTTGGAAGTATTATATATACAATGTTATGTTATTTAAGTTATACTGTAAGTGTTGTTAGTATGCATGTATATCTATATATCTATCTATATATATATATATATATATATAAAAGTAATCCTGATGAATTTCATTGGACTGTTATTAAGAAATTTTTAAGATATATCTAAGACACTAAAAATTATAAATTAACATATAAATATATGGTAAAAATTTAAAAGTTATTAGTTATTCAAATTTTTCTGAAGATACTAATAATACTAAATTTATTATATTGACTTTTCATACGAAATCTGATAATTCTAAGAACTTCTCTAATGATTTTTAAAAAAAAATTGAGAAAGCTTGTGGAATATATAAAAATATTTTAGTCATATAAAAAAAATAGTTGAAACACTAGCAACGTCACTACCAATTTTGTATGGGAAAAAAATTGTATATTATTAATATAAGATAGGAAAATTTAGTGTAAATTTAAAAAATATAAAAAATGTCTATGTAATTATCAAAAAATTCTACGGGTCTAGAGATCATTGAATGTAATTATCCCTATTTCTTATTTGGGTAGTCTATAAGAGAACAAGAGAATAATAATATGTACAAGTAATTGACAATTATATATTTTTATAAACTTTACAAATAACAACAATTGTTTAAATCTTTAAAATACATTTAAGAATATATTTAATATTTAAAATAAAAATAAATTAAATGAAATTAATTTTTTTCCCAATCTCTTCACTTTTTCACTTTGAGACGAATTAGAACAGTAGCATAATGGCACAATCTTTCTTTCATAATATAACATTTTATCTTCATCATCAAGTCTAAATGAGAGAACATAAATTAAGATAAAAAAAAAAAAAAAATCAAGGACATTTTCAGTAAAATTTCTCTATAAATACCCAACGGAGTTTTCTACCAAACTTAATTCCGTAGTTAGAAACTCATTTGAAGCATGGTCTGTGGTGGAATGGTATGGGGTCTGCTGGTGTTGAGCATCTTGGCGGGTCTAAATGCACCAGGATTGAAAGATGACAGGCTCTGCTCTGCAACTTATGACTATGAAGATGCACTCAGCAAAGCAATCATGTTCTTGGAAGGACAACGCTCTGGGAAATTGCCTGCAAGCCAGCGAGTGAAGTGGAGGGGAGACTCTGCACTCTCTGATGGCAACCCCGATCATGTAAGACATTAATTTCATCATTACCACTAATATCAATCATGATGCTATTTTCTTCAACACTACTGTATAAAACATCATATTGCAACCTTGCAAGAAAATTTGGGTGTCACTAAGAGTCTAAGACTATAAATATAGTATGAATCTAGTATACATACACACATGCTAACATTTTTGAAAACAAACATAGTTGTAAACTTGTGTCTATCAAGGTTTTTGTCATTTTGAGCCAAAACCAGGTTGAATACCCTGAGCATATGGGCCGACACAATCACAAGGCCACTATTACTAGTGTTTCTGCATTCTTTAGAAACACAGCTGGTAAGGGAAGGTTTAATGAATTTTCCATATTGATAATTAACACTGTACACGATGGTTTAAATTGACACATTTTCAAACATTTTAAACTTTTAGAATCATTGATGATTTAATATGGTGTAAGGTTTATACTCTCTCCTCTTTTACTGACACTATGCCGTATATCTCTATCTCTTACCTTGTACCACCATTGTGTTGTATATCTTTATCTATCTGTATATTCTCTACTCACCACGTGTAAGATAGTGTTGTATGTATAAAAGAGAGTTAAATAACTTGATAATTCATTATTTCGCTTTATTCTCCCACTTTGTCGGTATATCTCCATTTCTTGATATACTTTCTTCTCACAATGTTCAAGATAGGATTGCACGTTAAGGAAGATGTTAAATAGCTTGATATGTATTTAGAGGATTTGGGGGCTATAGCCCCCCAAATTTGGAGAAAGAAAAAAATTCTTTCAAATTTTGCAAAAGAAAACAAAGAACTACATATAAATCTAGCCCCAAAAAAATTTACATGAAAACAAAAATCTCCTAAAATAATTCTAGTCCACCCTAAAAAAATTTATTGACTCTACCCTTATATATATTGTTAATTTTTAATATAATTGGTGATGTAACCATTATGACATGAGTTTGGCAGGTGAACTTAGCTGGAGGACACTACGATGCAGGAGACAGCGTTAAGTTTGGGTGGCCGATGGCATTTACTGTGAGTTTGTTGAGTTGGGCTGCTGTTGAGTACCAGAAAGGGATATCTTCTGTCAAGCAGCTTGGCCCCCTCCGCGGAGCAATCCGCTGGGGTGCCAATTTCATTTTGAGGGCTCACACTCAGCCCACTACTCTCTATACTCAGGTTTCCTCTCTTTCCTACATATTTGCAAAAAAGTCTGAGCTGATAATTAAAACTTTTCTAACCATGTTTGATTTATTATATAACTGTAGTCTGTTTTCAATACTAGTTGATGTCTGCGCATGGCACAGGCTTAATTGTCATCTATGCCTTAAAGAAATTGCATGAAAGAATGGTAGGTCTGTAAATAAGTAATAAAAAAATGCATAAAATGGTTCATCCAAAAATTAACGAGAAGTTTATAATATAAATAATAAAATATTCATAAAAGAGATGACCAACCGATAATCTTGTAAATAGCAATAGATTAATAAATGAATGGTAAAAGTATAAATTAAGCACCAGTCAAAGGTGTGGCTGAGCGGTAAAGACATTGAATATAAACTTTAAGCGTATCAAGTTCGAGTTTTCTTTGTGCCGATTGTTGGTAGTTAGAACTTAAAGGGTGGGCTAACTGTCACGGGAAGGGGAACATAGTCTGATGCGCGTAAGCTGAACCAAGATACTGTCACAGGAAGGTTGTTGGAAATTAGAGCTTAAAGGGTAGACCTGATTATCACGGGAGGGGGATTTAGTCTGGTGTGCATAAGCTGGCCTAGGATAATACTGTAAGGGAAGGGGAACTTAGTCTAGTGTGTTTAAGGTGGCCTAGGATACCCCCTTACCGATTCATATGCGTATAAGGTGGCCTAGAATACACCTTAACGATTCATAAAAAAAAAACGTATAAATTAAACATCATGAGACAAGATACTGTCACAAGAAGGTTGTTGGCAATTCGAGCTTAAAGAGTGGGCCAGACTGTCACGGAAGGGAGATTTAGTCTGATGTGCATAAGATGGCCCAGGATAATACTATCAGGAAAGAGAAACTTAGTCTAGTGCATATAAGGCCGATTCATGTGTATAAGGTGGTCCAGGATACCCCTTACCGATTCATAAAAAAAATGTATGAATTAAACATCATGAGACAAAATTGAAAATTAGACACGATAAAAGGTTATACAAAATAAACAACAATAAATTCATGACTGAGGAATAAAATCGTCATTTTACCGTGACGATTAACCCTCACTTTTATACAGATAATAGATATAAAAGAATGAATAGCAGATTAAGACGAACATATCAAAATAATTCCATAACAAAATTAAATTTAACAGAACATGAAATAGTTAAAAATATAACAAAAAACATGCATCAATACAGACTGCAATCATGGTTGATCCTTGTATTTTCTTCCCACTTCTTGACATTTAGTGGCTGATGTTTAGCACTCGATCTGTCTCTTAACAGTACTTAATTCAGAATTTGAGATGCATATGTAAGCAACTGGATAATATCCAATGCCATAAAACAGAATTATGGAAATAAAGTTGACACAAACAAGTGATTTCACGTGCATTTATTTTTATTATATAAGATCCTACTAGTTTGTGTCCCATGATAAGGAAATGCATTGAGAAAATTCGTTATCTCTAGCATCACTCTTGACACAATACTCCTCAAATCACAATAAATCAATAGTCTGAATTTTGGACAACAAGAAAAGGAAAAACTCATCTCCAAAATTAAATCAAAAGAGATGTTTGAGCCATTAGAACAACACCATCATTATAATCATATCTTTATTTCTTGCTTTTGTTTTCATTTCTACTTCATCAATATCCTTTATAGGTAGGAGATGGAAATAGTGATCACTAGTGTTGGGAGTGTCTTGAAGACATGGACACTCCTCGAACACTCTATAAGATAACTCCCAGTTCACGAGGCACTAAAGCAGTTAAGGCTACCGTTACTCTTTCTGTTGCCTCAATTGTCTTCAAAGAGGTTGATTCCAACTATTCTATGAAGTTATTGAGCCATTCAAAATTGGTAAGGACTATTATTTAAGTCACTTTTCTACCCAAACAAGCTCTTATATATGTTCATCTAACTAGTTCAAGATGTTTCGTTAGTTATTTGAATTTGCAAACTAATATAGAGGATTGTATCAAATTTCTTACACTTTCTACTACTCTTTCTTAGGCTATTAGGTAAAGAAGTCAAGTTGAATATTATCATTTCATCAAGAATTTGTCCTTACTTCTTACTCATTGTGAGCTAATGCTAATTTTTGAATTCTTAACAAGGATGAGATGCTATGGGCTGCAATTTGGCTATACAAGGTGATGTTGCACTTTCTGATCAGTGAGGCTTCCACTCTTCATTGCTTGTTAAAAACTTGAAAAGTGAGATCAGAGGGCCACCGATTGACTCCGGTGGTAGCTGCTTCGATGATAAAGTCAGTAAAAATAAAAAAGAGACTTCAATTGAAAAGATTAATTGACTATATTTAAAAAGCACACCTTAGGGTTGTATTTATAGGTTACGAATCCCCTAAGTTGATCAGGATTTAGAGTCGTAAATATCAAGATTTGACGATATCTGAAGATGGTAGTTGCCATATTGAACTCTGATCTCTGCAAAAGTAGGGATCGAAAGATATCCGAGAATGGCAGTTTCCATGTCTCATTCTGTTTCTTTATTCTGAGGTCGGTAGGACATGTAAGGTGGTGATCAGCTCGAAACCCCTCTAGGTATGTACTCCGAGCTCTCTGTTATGGAGGAAAGGTATATGCTCTTCTGATCAAGGAACGTCTGGATCCTTGGGGTTGTCAGATCTGAATAGCCTTGTGTCATTTCCTGATCTGCACATGAAAGAGCTTATATACACGTGTCAAGTTTGGGTTAGACTGTCATTTTATGGTACATCAGTTACTCCCCTCCCTTGAGCCTTAGTTCTGTGGGACCCATACAAAACTGAGATTAGGGTTTCTAAAGGGTCACGTGTATTCTCATTAATGCGCCGTTCCACATTCTGAGAAAACAGACGTTAGTGGAGCAGTTACGGTGCCATCGTTATTTAAGCCGTCGATTCAGGAATCGAGGCCAACATTAGCTAATTGTCAGTTGGGATTTAGGGCATTAAATAGCACCCTTGATACATTATAAATAGTGACATTCCCCCTTTGGATTCTTTTACGAATCCTACACTACTTTGAAGCTTTGAAAAAAGAGAAGGGATTTTTGTGTGATTTTTGGTGCACCTAGGGTCTCCTCCATCACCTAAAACCTTCATCTCCTTTTCTTTTGTTTTTCTGTTATTCTTCCTCTACTTTCTTCTTTCCTGCATTTTCATTTCCATCTTCTTGTTTTTACCATATTGTTGTCCTCCAACAAACATTCTGACGATAGAGTAGGAAATAGGGAGATTGTTGAAGTAGATAGTCAAAAGGCATTTCCTACTGAGGAAATGGATAGTCCCTTTTGTAGTGATTCAAGGGTGCTGCTTCTTGAGGCGCACCTCGAATCTAGGAATGGAGAGGTCGGCACATCGGGCCTATCTCAAAGCGAAGAAGGTGAGAATGTTATGATTGAGGGCATGCTAGATGCCCTCAAGATGCATTTTGATTTTCCTAAGAATGTGTACTGTAAGATCCCTAGAAAAATAGATCGCCCATCAGACATTGAGAAGGGGGAGATCCGCGCCTACCTCAAATGGTTCAAGGTCAATATGCGTTTCCCTCTGCACCCCCTCTTAAATGACTTTTTTAGTTGGTTCAAGATCTGTCCTGCCGAGTTGAATATCAATAGCTGGAGGCAGCTGATGGCGTTTTTAGTCCTAGGTCATTAGAATGGGGTTGAGGTAGATCTGGACCTCATCTAGAGTAACATGGACATGAAGTTCCTAAGGTCGGAGGGGCTAAATTACATGTAATTTAACAAGAGGTTCAACCCCCTGACCTCGGTACCTATTTCCAGCAAGACATGGAAGAAGTGGCACTTCTTTGTCAACGGAGGCTGGGAACATGAAGATTATGAGAACCAGACAAGTTTCTTTCCTCGACATACCAACTTCAGGGTGAGCCCACAGACCTTTGGTTTTTCAGTCATGACTTCTTTCAGTTTTGTCTAACTTGGTGTTGTTTAACTTGTGTTACAAATAAGAAGGCTTGGAAGAGATCGGTTTTCACTCCAGAGCTTCAGGAGAAGTATCGGCAACTTCTGCATCCTTTAGATTAACCGTATATTGACCCTTCAGAACTTCATGGAGGTTGGCTTGGTAAAAAACAAGTCAGCCGCCCTAAAGAAGTTAATGCTGTTGAGCTGGACGCCAGGCCCCAAGAAGATTGGAAAGGCATCCAGCCTTGTCGTTCCACCCCCTCCTTAAAAGAAGAGGAGGACTAAAGTGGGGTCTTCCAGTTCTTCGGAGCACACGGCCTCCGAAGAACTAGCTACACTAGTTATCCGTGAGGAGCTGTCACTACCTCGAGCCCCACATGTGTGCTCGACCCCCTGCGGCAAGGGGAAGTTGAGCTCGGTCCCCCTTAGCATTACTTCGGCAGAGAACGGGGAAGCCACCATCAGGAGGGCTTACGAGGATGCCTGGGTTTCTGCCTCAAAGGGCTTCAAAGGCGTGAAACCTTATAGGATTTTTAGAGACCTTGTGGTCTCCCATATGAGGGTAAAAATTTCTTTACTTAATTTTCTTTTCTTACTTCCATTATGACTAACTGGTTTGATCTTTATCTTTTATAGGTCATCCATGCCATAGCCACGATCATGGACTTCCCAAAGGAGTCCGAGAGGGAAGATAAGCTTCAAGCCAAGCTGAATGAGGCCCGCCTTTAGCTCGGGACAGTCCGTTCAGCCTCCCACTCCTTCGAGGAGAAATTTAAAGAAGCTCTGAATAATGTGGCCATTTTGGAGTCACAGAAAAATGCTTTGGCTTCTGAGCTAGAGGCCTTGAAGAAGGAGAATAAGGAGGTGGAGGCCGGGCAGCTCTAAAGCTAGCCTCCAGCATTCAAGCGGCCAAAGAGAAGACAGATAGAGAGAGAGCTTAGAGACGAAATGAACCAGTTGGGTGGCAAGTTCATGGATCATCGGTACAATTTGTTTCGCAAGAAGATCCAGAAGCTCTACCCTGACCTTGACATATACGGGCTGGACGAAGTTCAGATAGACGATCCAGAGTTGAGTCTCTCTGAAGCCACCCTAGCGGAGCCTTCTGAAGTTGAAGAAGCTGCCCCTTCTGTTGAGGACCCTTAACTGGGGTGTTTTTTTTTGTCTTGTTTTGTTTTATTTGGTTTTCTTTTGTAAATTTGTACACTTCCACCCTCTGGGCTTATCAATGAAATATCGTTTATTTATCTTGGTCTCTTGTGTATTCAGACCCGACACACCTTCACTCAAAACATAATCTTCAGACCTGAAACACTTGCAATTAAGTCAAGATAAAATTTTCAGATCTAAAATTTGTAATTGAATGGAAATTAAGTCAGGACATAAAATTCAGACCTGAAATACTTGTAATTGAATTAAGATAAAATCTTCATACCTGAGACACTTACAGTTATGTCAAGATAAAATCTTCAGACTTGAACTACTTGTAATTGAATTAATATAAAATCTTCAGACTCGAGGCACTTGCAGTTAAGTCAAGATAAAATCTTCAGACTTGAAATACTTGTAATTGAATTAAGATAAAATCTTCAGACCTAACACACTTGCAGCTAAGTCAAGATAAAACCCTCAGACCTAAAATACTTGTAGTGGTTGAAAAGATGGACCAGACCTGGGGGTCTGTGCATTAAGATGGACCAAACCTATAACACTTGTAATGGATACAAGGCTTTTTGGGATCTGTGTATTTAAAATGGACCAGACTTGGGAGTCTGTGCATTAAGATAGACCAGACCTATAACACTTGTAATGGATACAAGGCTTTTAGGGGTTTGTGCATTGAAATGAACCAGACCTGGGGGTTTGTGCATTTAAGATAGACAAGACCTATAGCACTTGTAATGCATACAAGGCTTTTATGGGTCTGTGCATTGAAATGGACTAGACCTAGGGGTCGGCGCATTTAAGATGGACTAGACCTATAACACTTGTAATAGATACAAGGCTTTTAGAGGTCTATGCATTTAAATGGACCAAACCTATAATACTTGTAATGGATACAAGGCTTTTGGGGTCTTTGCATTTAAGATGGAACAGACCTGGGGGTCTGTGCATTAAAATGGACCAGACCTATAGCACTTGTAATGGATACAAGGCTTTTTGGGGTCTGAGCATTTAAGATGGACCAGACCTGGGTGTCTGTGCATTAAGATGGACCAGACCCATAGCACTTGTAATGGATATAACTTTTAGGAGTCTGTGCATTAAAATGGACCAGACCTAGGGGTCTGTGCAATTAAGATAGACCAGACCTCTAACACTTGTAATGGATACAAGGCTTTTGGGGGTCTATGCATTAAAATGGACCTAGACCTGGGGGTCTGTGCCTTAAGATGGACTAGACCTACAACACTTGTAATGGATACAAGGCTTTTAGGGGTCTGTGCATTGAAATTGACTAAACCTGGGAGTCTGTGCATTAAGATGGAAGCACTTAGAAAAGAAAAGGAAATCTTTTATTGATAATACTTTCGTAAGTGCTCAACATTCTAGGGCCTAGGCACAGGCTTCCCGGTTACACCTCCAACCAGTAAGTTATGGGCCTGACGATCCTGGTTACCTTGTAAGGCCCTTCCCAATTAGAGGAGAGCTTTCCCATAGTGGGATCTTTGGTGTTCGGGAATACCCTTCTTAGGACGAGGTCCCCGAGCTGGAAATTGACAGGTCTTAACCCTTGCCTGAAGCTTTTGACCATTCTTTGCTAGTATGCCTCAGTCTTGATCCTGGCCTACTCACGCCTCTCTTTAAATAGATCTAAATTTTCTATAAGCTGAAGGTCATTGGTTCCTTGGTCAAAGACATCCGTCCTTAAGGTCGACATGCCAATCTCGACGGAAATGACTGCCTTAGTATTATATGCAAGTAAGAATGGTGTCTCTACAGTTGGCAGTCCTTTGGGTGGTTCAGTAGGCCCATAGCACTTCGAGAAGCTCTCCGACCCATCTCCCATTGGCTTTCTCCAACCTTTTCTTAATGTCATCAAGAATTGTGCGGTTGGTGACCTCTGCTTACCCATTTCCTTGGGGATGTCCTGGTGAGGAGAAGTGGTGACTGATGTGTAGGTCTTCACAAAAATTCTCGAACACCTTTCCAGCAAACTGCACACCATTGTCAGAGATGATGACGCGGGGTATGCTGAACCTACAAACTATGTTCTTCCATTTGAAGTTTTTTACCTCCGCTACAATAATATGAGTTAGAGGCTCTCCTTCTGCCCATTTGGAGAAACAGTCTATGGCAACGAGCAATTATTTTTTGTTCTGCAAGGCCTTTGGTAGTGGTCCCACAATGTCCATCCCCCATTGAGTGAAATGCCAAGGACTGGCAATGGGAATGAGCTCATGATGGGGTTGGTGCTAGTACGAAGCAAATCGTTGGCACTTGTCGCACTTCTGGACATATTCCTTGGCATGTCTTAACATGTTTGGCCAATAATAACCCTGAGTCAGAGCTTAGTGGGCTATGATCCTACCGTCGTTATAGTTTTCACAGATTCCTTCATGTGTCTCGGTTAGGACGTATTGGGATTCCTCTAGAGATAAGCACCTTAGGAGAGGTTGAGTGTACGATCTTCGGTAGAGCCTTCCATTTAGGATCAGATACCGAGTTTTCCTGATCTGAATCCTTCGGGCCTGGTTTTTATCTTTCGGAAGCAGTCCTTCTTTTATGTACTGGATGATGGGAGTCATCCAGTTCTGGGTTTGTTCCGAGATCTGGGTGGACCATACTTCCTCGATGCTCGGCTTCGGTTGGTAAGAAACCCTCACCGTTGACTCTCTTTCTGACTTGAGATGGGAGGCCATGTTTGTTAAAGGGTCAGCTCTGGAGTTCTAGCCTCTTTCAATTTTCTAGATGGTGAATTTTTGGAATGAGGTTTTCAACAAGTCCACCAGCTCTGAATATTGAACCATTTTGTCGTCTTTGGTGGAAAATTCCCCCAAGATTTAGCTTACCACCAGTTGGGAGTTTGAAAATGCTTCAAGGTTCTAGGCTTTGCATTTTAGGGCCAGCTTTATCCCGAGGACGAGTGTTTCCTACTAGGCTTCATCATTCGAAGCTCTGAACCCCAAGCTAACTACCTTTTCAGTTATGATTCCATCTAGGGATTGGAGTACGATGCCCACTCCTGAACCTCTATCGGTGGATGACCCGTTAGTGTAAAGTCGCCATACTGTGGCGTCCATGTTGACTTGAGCTTTGTCATGCAGCGCTAGAGTGAGTTCTACAACAAATTCTGCCAATGCCTACCCTTTGATGAAGGTTCGTGGAACGTAAGATATGTCAAATTTCTCCAGTTCTATAGACCACTTGAACAGTCATCCTGAGATTTCAAGCTTGTGCATAATTGATTTTAGTGGGTAGGACATAGGGACTTCAATGGGATGTGCCTGAAAATAGGGCTTGAGCTTTTGGGTGGACATCACTAGGGCAAACGCCAACTTCTCAACTTCGGAATATCTCTTCTCGGTATCTAGAAGTGCTTTACTGACTTAAAAAACCGGCCCCTGAATCCCTCTGTCTTTTCTGACCAGTGCCGAACTAAAGGCATTTTCTGATACTGTAAGGTACAGAAGCAGTTTTTCCCCTTGTACTGGTTTAGAAAGGAGCTCGGGAGAGGCCCTATATTGTTTCAACACCTAGAAAGCCTTTTCGCATTATGAGGTCCATTCAAGAGCCTTACTCCCCCCTAGGGCTCTAAAGAATGGGAGGCACCGGTCTGTAGATTTGGAGATGAACCGGTTCAGAGCTGTTATCCTTCCATTTAGGCCTTGGATGTCTTTCTTGGTCTTCAGTATCTCTAGTTTGATTAAAGCTTTAATTTGTGAGGGGTCTGCCTCAATTCCCCTCTCAGAGACCAAAAAACCCCAAAAACTTCCCTTTAGTGATCCCGAAGGTACATTTTGAAGGGTTCAACTTCATCCTGTACTGCTTCAGGATGTTGAACATTTGGCTCAGGTGCTGGATATGGTCATTCTTCCTTATGCTCTTAACTAGCATGTCATCTATGTTGACCTCCATTATGCTGCTAATTAAGAAGCCAAAAATTTTGTTTACCAACCGCTGGACGTGGCCCCCGCGTTCTTTAGACCGAATGACATCACTCTTTAGCAATAAAGACCTCGTTCTGATATGAAGGCTATCTTTTCCTAGTCTAGGAGGGTACATCTGCATCTGGTTATACCTTGAATACGCGTCCATGAAGCTCATGAGCTCATGCCTTGCGGTTGCGTCAACTAGCTGATCGATCCTTGGAAGGGGATAGCTGTCTTTAGGACAGGCTTTGTTGAGATCTGTGTAGTCGATGCAAACCCTTCATTTTCCATTCCTTTTCTTGGCGAGGACGGTATTGGCGAGCTATTCTGGGTAGAATACCTTTTTTATCATTTTGGTGTCCAGCAGCCTCTGGACCTCTTCACTTATGATTTTGTGGCGTTCAGGGGTGAAGGTCCTCCTCTTTTGTCTTACTAGAAGATGGTCGGGGTCAATCATTAGCTTATGGGAGATGAAGTTAGGATCTATCCCTTCCATATCCTTGGTCTCCCAAACGAATACTGACAGATTATCTTTCAGGAATTCAACAATCTTTTGCTGCTCGGAAAGGGACAGATCTGAGCTAATCTATAAATACTGACCTCGCCTTTCAGAACTGACGAGCACTTTGATTGGATCTTCCATGGGTTTAGCCATGTTTTCTTTTCCTTTAGGACTTAACGGCTCATCGATCTCGGATGGGCATTCCTTCGTCTCGTGAAGTTCAGAAGCTGTAGGACTTTTTTCTTCACGAGGATGTTGTGATTGTTATTTTAGGGCTTTTTCCTCCAACGCAAATGCATGGCACTCTCAAGCTAGTTGGTTGACAGCCCTTGATAGACTAGACCTTACCGTTTTAGATGTACTTTAGGCACTGGTGGAGGGTCGAGGTGACTGCTCCCATATGATGGAGCCAAGGTCTTCCGATGATGATATTGTAGAGGGACTTGAAGTCTAGGACCATGTCTTCAGAAATCAATGTCTTCTGAGCGTCCCCCTCTCCCGTTGTGGTCGGGAGGTCTATCTTGCCCAACGGGGTGCTGAGGTTCCCATCGAATCCTGCCATTACAACGGTGGTGGCCTTGATGTCATTGACGCTGAGCTTCGTGTGCTTAAAGGGCTCATAGAACATTACGTTGGTGGAACTTCCTGTGTCTACCAGAACCCTCATAATATCAAGATTTGTAATCTTGAGCGAGATGATGAGGGCATCACTGTGAGGGCAATGTACCCCAACAAGATCCAGCTCTGAGAATTGGATTTGCGATACGGGCTTCGGCCTTTTCTCAATGGCAGAGATCTGATGGATGCTTGGTTCTGCTCTTGCCTCTAGCGCATATCACTTCCTAGCTCGGTTGGACATCCCTATCATTACGTTGTCGGCATAGAGGACAAAGATGACCTGATTATTCTGGCACGGCTGTTCGTTCCGAGCTTCCCTTTGTTCAGGCCTCTGCTCTTATCTCCTTTGTTGTGGCCTGTCACTATAGGGGTTTTGCCTCTCGTCTTGTCGGATGAACTCCCGCAGATGCCCTCTTCTAATGAGTTGTTCAATCTCATGTTTAAGGGCTCTGTATTCATCAGTGGTGTGTCCAAGGTCTTTAGTGGAAGTCGTAGTATTTTCTTTGATCCTTGGAGTCAAGACTATTCTTCAATGGTTCTGGCCACCTCAAGTCCTCACGCGTCTGTACCTGCTGAAGTATATGAGTGAGGGAGGCATTCAGAGGTGTGAACGTTTCGTACCTTCCAAAGTTAGGGTTTCCCTGAGTTCTGGGTGCTGCTCTCTTCTCAAGACTTCTAACCCTCTTCTTGGTTGCGCTGCTGTCCCTTTTCTGAGTGTGGTTATCTTTTTGAGCTTTCTCTTTGGCCTTCCGAAAGGACATCTTTATATCCTCTAGGTTTATATACTTTCGTGCCGGCTCCATAAGTGTTGCCATGTTAACAGAGGGATTCTTTGTCAAAGAGTTCTGAAAACATCCAGGCCCTAAGCCAGAGGTAAGAGCTGCCATCAGGAAGCTCAGACTGTAGTCTATTATCTCTGTGAGCTTGGCATTAAAGTGAGCAATTTACTCCCCGAAGTGACTCGCCCTTGGCCTGCTTTATGGTTAGCAGGAACTCTTGACCCTTCCTCAACTTCTTGCTGGTCAGGAATCGGTCAAGGAACTGCCTGTTGAGTTCGTAAAAGTTAATGATCGACACTTGAGGAAGGTTGTGGAACCACTTTAAAGAGGTACCCTTGAGGCTTGTCACTAAAGTACGGCACATGAAAGCATCGATAGCCCTATGTAGAGCCATCGTGTGCTAATAGTGAGAGAGATGGTCCCCGGGGTCCTCAGACCCGTTGTATAAGGTGAACTTCGAGACAACAAATTTCTTGGGTTGCTCTTTCGCCATTATTGTAGGAGTGAATGGCGTGGTGAACCTTCCAAGCAGTTTTCCTAGTTCATCCTGCTCTAGAGGAACGTGGGTTCCTCTAGTCAAGACGGTTTGCTCCATGGAGTCCGCTATCTCCTCCATCCTTTGAGGAACTCTGGGCAGAACTGGTTGTTGTTGGCCTTGTCTTGCAGCCTTAGTCCCTATGTGGAGGGGATGATTTTGTCCTATAGTGGCAGGGGGACGTTACCCTCCTTAAACTAGGGGAACTGGTGCCAGTGGAGGCTGAAACTCGAACGACACTGGATTAGCCCCCGAGGCTGCTTGGAATTGGGATCATTGTCTTGCCTTGATAATGGATAGGAGGATAAAAAGTAGGCACCCCTCTCCCTGCTGCGGTTGATGGTTGAGGATGACCCTCTATGTGAGCGGTACCATAGGGGTGTACCGACTGCACGTTAGGGCTCTCCTTATTAAAAGATCCCCCGCCCGTGGTGGTAGCAAGAGGTCGAACCCCTTCATTAGTTGCGTTTGTAAGAGGATGAGTGGGATTGCTCTGCTAGTTTTGGGCCAAGGAGGCTAAGGGCCTGGGACATGGGAATAAGTTGCTCTTGCATTAGATCGGATTGTCGTTGGATCCGATCAAGTTGCTGTTGTACGTGATCGAAAGTTTGCTCCCTTCCTCTTCCAATAGATGGCTGGTTTCGGGGGTTTTGAGAACTTTTCCTTGGACGAAGATTGGGAGCCATGGTTCTTCTAGAAGGAAAAGACAAAAGAACTGTTTTTGACAAAGAGGATTAGTAGGAACGATAGTCGTTTCCACAGACTGGCGCCAAACTGATGTTGCACTTTTTGATCAGTGGGGCTTCCGCTCTTCGTTGCCTATCAAGAGCTTGAAAAGAGATATCAGAAGGCCACCGGGTTGGCTCCGATGATAAAGTCAGTAAAAATAAAAGAGAGACTGCAATTGAAAAGATTAATTGACTATATTTGAAAAACGCATCTTAGGGTTGTATTTATAAGCTACGAATTCCCTAAGTTGATCAAGGATTTGAAGTTGTAAAGATCGGGATTTAACGATATCTGAAGATGGTAGTTTTCATATTGAACTCTGATCTCCGCAAAAGTAGGGATTAGAAGATATCTGAGAAAGACAATTTCCTTGTCACATTCTGTTTTCTTATTCTGAAGTCGGTAGGGCATGTAAGGCGGTGATCAGTTTGGGACCCCTCTAGGTACGTATTCCGAGCTCTTTGTTCTGGAGGAAAGGTATGTGCCTTTCTAATCAAGGAACGTCTGAATTCTTGAAATTTTCAAATCTAAATAACTTTGTGTCATTTTTAACCTACATATGAAAAAACTTATATATAGCGTCAGATTTGAGTTAGGTTATTATTTTACGGTACATCACAAGACAAGTGGAGATACCAGCCACTTGTGATATCAGTGTCGTCTTTTTCTTAATATATGTCTCTTTCAGTACCATTGTAACTAACAAGCACAACAGAGAAACACAAACAGGAATAAACTTTTTTCTTAAAACAAACAGAAGGCTATGCAAAGATGTATAATAAATTTTTTTCTTAAAACAAATAGAAGGCTATGTAAAGCTAATATATACATTCTGTTGAGGATTCTTAGCCTTACTCCACGGCTTACCGTATGTGACATCTTTGACCCTTAATTATAGACGATTCTTTTGTATTAATTTACTCATATTTCCCATTTATTCTGTAATCAGTTTTCATTCCATTTGATTTGTAATAATTTCCTATATTCTGTAATTGGTTATAAATAGAATATGCTCACCACCTTTGTATGCATAGTGGTTTTCATCAAACACTGTCATGGTATCAGAGCACCAAACTGGTTTAGCAACCCCCGATCCTTTCTTCCCAATGGCTTCCGAATCCTCTTCCAACCTTCTTCCTTTCAACACTTTAATCCACATGATCACTATCAAGCTTTCTTCCTCAAATTATCTTCTCTGGAAAAGCCAACTTCTTCCTCTCTTTAAGAGTCAAGAATTGTTGGGCTATGTTGATGGAACCCTTGTGCCACCACCACGTTTTGAACCTGCAAACTCTACCACGCCAAACAACAAACACCTGGCTTAGAAAGCTGCCGATCAACGACTCCTTAGTCTACTACTCTCCTCTCTCACCAAGGAAGCCATGGCTGCAATCGTTGGCCTCTCTACTGCACGGCAACGTCTGGCTCGCATTGGAAACCACCTTCAACCATCATTCGAAGGCCCGTGAACTGCGTCTCAAGGACGATTTGCAGCTGATGAAACGCGACACCAAACCAGTTACTGAGTACGCTCGTACATTCAAGGTGCTTTGTGACCAATTTCATACAATTGGTAGACCCGTTGATGACATCGACAAAGTGCACTGGTTCTTCCTTGGCCTCGGTTCTGATTTCTTCAGCTTCTCTACCGTTTAGATGGCTCTCACCCCTCTCCTCTATTTTGCAGATTTAGTCTCCAAAGCCGAGAGCTTTGAGTTATTCCAGCGGTCGCTTGAGTCTTCTACCCTCACTATTGCTGCGTTCATCGCCACCAATTGAGGTCATGCCAATAGCCATGGCCATTCCTCTTCTCACTGTGGCAACCAGCGAGGTCGTTTCAATACCCACTACAGCAACTCCTCAAACTGAGGATGATCTCACTTTAGTCAGGGTCGTCGCCCACCTCGCTGCCAAATTTGTTGCACGGAGGGCCATTATGCTAATCGATGCAACCAGAGGTATGCTTGGACTGATTCCTCTGCTCACCTTGCCGAAGCCTTCAACACCTCTTGTTCTCTCTCTAGACCCGAGGTTTCTGACTGGTTTTTGGACACTGGGGCTTCGGCCCATATGACCACCGATCCATCTACTTTGGATTAATCCAATAATTACAAGGGTAAGGACTCTGTGATTGTAGGAAACGGTGCATCTCTACCCATTACCCACACTAGTACTCTTTCTCTTGTTCCAAATATTCATTTATTAGATGTATTGGTTGTCCCTCATCTCACTAAAAATCTTCTTTCAATTCGTAAATTAATGTCTGATTTTCCTTTATCTGTTACATTTACTAATCATTCTTTCACTGTTTAGAATCGTCAAACAGGAAGGGTGGTGGCAACCGATAAGAGAGATGGCGGCTTATATGTGCTGGAGTGTGGCAACTCTGCTTTTATTTCTGTCCTTAAAAATAAATATTTACATGCTTCCTATAATTTATGGCATGCTCGCCTTGGACATGTAAATCATTCCGTTATTTCTTATTTAAATAAACAAGGACATCTTTATCTTACCTCTTTATTGCCCTTTCCTAACATTATGTAGTACATGCCAACTTGTGAAAAATATCGATTGCCTTATTCACGTAATGAACATAGGCCATCTCATATGTTAGATCTTATTCATTGTGACCTATGGGGCCCTGCTCCCGTCACATCAAATTTGGGTTTCGCCTATTATGTTCTCTTCATTGATGATTATTCACGGTTTACTTGGCTTTATCCTTTGAAATTCAAATCTGACTTTTATGATGTTTTCACTCAATTTCAAAAGTTTGTGAAAAATTAATTTTCTGCTTGTATCAAAAATTTTCAAAGTGATGGCGGTGGCGAATTTACCGGCACTTGTTTCACCGATCATCTTCGTACCTCTGACATTCACTATCAATTTTCCTGTCCACATACACCCACCCAAAATGGTCACGCTGAACGCAAACACTGCTATGTGACTGAAACCGGCTTGGCCCTTCTCTTCCACTCTCACCTTTCTCCTCGCTTCTGGGTTGACACCTTCAGTACTGTCGCTTACATCATTGACCCTTTGCCCACACCACTTCTTGGAGGTAAGTCCCCTTTTGAGCTTCTCTATGGTTCCTCCCCGAATTATGAAAATTTTCATCCCTTTCGTTGTCGTGTTTATCCTTGTCTACGTGATTATATGCCTAACAAGTTTTCCTCCTGCAGTATCCCATGCATTTTTTTGGGTTATAGTCCCTCTTATAAAGGTTTTCGTTGCCTTGACCCCACCACTTCTCGGCTATATATCACCCGCCATGCCCAATTTGATGAAAATCATTTTCCCTTTTTAGATCACTCTCAGGCTTAGCCCCTATCCTCTCTCCACTTTTCCAACTTTCTGGAACCCAGTCTACTCCATACCGAAGCCCCTCTATCTTCCCCCAAGCACCATCCATCACACATTACTCCGTTTGGCTCTCACCCGTGTTTTATTTGTACTGACCCAGTGGATGAGTCTTTGCAAGCTACTGATTCTCTTACAGGTTCCCCTTCGCCGCTCCCGGCTAGTAGCCCGCCTCTTGTTGCGTCTGACACCAATCCTCTCGTGCTTGCTCTCACTCTTGCTCCCGCATTTCTGTTGGGTTCTCACCTTATGCTCACACGTTCTAAAGTTGGCATTTTCAAAACCCGTCATCCGGCCAATATTGGTGTCCTATCCTCCTCTGGTCTTTTTTCTGCTCTGCTTGCATCTACTAAGCCTAAAGGTTTCAAATCTACTGCTAAGAATCCTGCTTGGCTTGCGGTCATGGATGAAGAAATTCAAGCCTTACAACACAATCGCACCTGGATATTGGTCCATCGGCCTGCTCACACCAACATTATGGGTTCCAAATGGGTGTTCCAGACCAAATATCTGTCTGATGGATCCATTGAGCGTTTCAAAGCTCGTCTTGTTGCTAAAGGCTATACACAGGTACCTGGTCTCGACTACACTAACACATTTAGTCTTGTTATTAAGGCTACCAATGTTCATGTTGTGCTTTCTCTTACTGTGACCAACAAATGGCCTCTTTGCTAGATTGATGTCAAGAATGTGTTTCTTAATGGTCTTCTCACTGAAAATGTTTATATGGAACAGCCTCCTGGGTACATTGATCCTCGCTTTCCTAATCATGTTTGTCAGTTGAAAAAAGCTCTCTGTGGTCTCAAACAAGCACCTCGTGCCTGGTTTCAACGCTTCAACTTCTTCCTTTTCTGCCTTAGATTTTCCTACAGTCGTGCTGACACTTCCCTTTTTGTTTTCTATAAGCAGTCTGATCTCATATATTTGCTTCTTTACGTTGATGATATTATTGTTACTTCCAACAACTCATCTCTTATCACTAGCTTCATTTGCAAGCTCAACTCTAAGTTTGCCACTAAGGATTTGGGTCCTCTTAGTTACTTCCTTGGTCTTGAAGCCTCGTCAACTGCTGATGGTCTTTTCATCAGGCAGCTGAAGTATGCACAAGATATTCTTACTCGGGCTCAATTACTTGACAGTAAACCTGTCCATACCCCCATGGTTGTTTCACAACATCTGTCTGCTGATGGCTCTCTATTTTTGGATCCCACTCTCTACTGCTTTCTCGTTGGTGCCCTTCAATACTTGACCATCACGCGCCCAGACATTGCTCATGCTGTCAATTCTGTTAGCCAGTTTTTGCACGCTCCAACTGACGATCATTTTCTTGCTGTTAAGCGTATTCTTCGCTATGTCAAGGGCACCCTTCATTTTGGCCTTTCTTTTCGCCCATCCGCTACTCCTAGTGCTTTAGTTGCTTACTTTGATGCTTACTGGGCCGGCTATCCTGACACTAGTCATTCTACCTCGGGCTACTCTATTTATCTTGGTGACAATTTGGTTTCTTGGAGTGCCAAGAAGCAGCTTATTGTGACCCGTTCCAGCTGTGAATCTGAGTATCGTGCTTTTGCGCACATTGCAGCCGAACTTCTTTGGCTTACGCATCTTCTTCATGATCTACAACTTTTGACTCCACAGTGGTCTCTTCTCCTCTGTGACAACAAAAGTGCCATCTTTTTTAGCTCTAACCCCGTTTCTCATAAGAGGGCAAAGCATGTTGAATTAGACTATCATTTCCTTCGGAAACTTGTTGTCGCCGACAAACTTCACACTCAGTATGTCCCCTCTCACCTTCAGGTTGCCGACATCTTCACCAAAGGTGTTCCTCAACCACTTTTTGAATTTTTTCGATCCAAGCCTCACATCTGTTCCAATCCGATGCTCAACTTGCGAGGGGGTGTTGAAGATACTAAGCCTTACTCCACGGCTTACCATGTGACATCTTTGACCCTTAATTATAGATGATTCTTTTGTATCTTTCTATTTATTCTGTAATCAGATTTCATTCCATTTAATTTGTAATAATTTTATATATTTTATAATTGATTATAAATAGAATATATTTATCACTTTTATACGCAAGGTGATTTTAATCAAAGAGTCCCACATTCATCCATCCATCCATCAATCAATCAACGCCTTGTCGAAGTTTTCGGCGTAGGAGCTCTATGCAAAGCTCTTATTTTCTAAATTCTTGGGGCATGGACCACCTTCCCATATAGACATTTGTTTGGCATTGGATCTAAAACTGGCGAACGCCGCCCCTTCGAATCTGTGTAATAAGCCTGATCTGGTCGGTCATTCAGTTGATCTTTCAATGGATTGACTGCCATATATAACAAACTTCCAAATAACCATAATGACCTAATATGATTTATTGAGCCTAATCATCAGGATTATATATGAAAACTATGATTTCTGATCTCACTAGGCAGATATGCTAACCTAGCCTACTGAATGATTTGAAGTTTTCATTTTGTTTTCTACAACACGCTCTCTCTCTCTCATATATGAAATCTATGATTTCTGATCTCACTAGGCATATATGCTAACCTAGCCTACTGAATCATTTGAAGTTTTCATTTTGTTTTCTACAACTCTCTCTCTCTCATATATGAAATCTACGATTTCTGATCTCACCACGCAATTATGCTAACCTAGCCTACTGAATGATTTGAAGTTTTCATTTTGTTTTCTACAACACACTCTCTCTCTCTAGCCCACCGAATGATTTGAAGTTTTCATTTTGTTTTCTACAACTCTCTCTCTCTCACTCTAATGTCGTACATTCTGCAAGTGACATTTTTTCATATTCCCTTTAAGATCAAGCAACAACGCTGTCAATTGCCGTAGTTAAGGTAAATTAAATTAAATCCAATTAATATGACCAAGCACGGACCCTAAATAGTAGTCATTAAAAGAGTTAGAAAACTAGTCAGCTAAGCTAAAGAACATTAAAGAAAAGAATGAAAAATAAGTTTTACGTAGAAGTTGTTGGAAATATTATATATACAATGTTATGTTATTTAAGTTATATTGTAAGTGTTGTTAGTAAGTATACATATACATACATATATATATATATATATATAAAAGTAATCCTGATGAATTTCATTCGACTATTATTAAAAAAATTTTAAGATATATCTAAGACACTAAAAACTATAAATAAATATATAAATATATGGTAAAAATTTAGAAGTTATTAGTTATTCAAATTTTTTTGAAGATACTAATAATGCTAAATCTATATCAGGTTATGTATTCTTTTTAGGAAGAGGTGCAATTTAATGGTATAGTAAAAAACAAACTTGTATGATTAAAAGTACAGTGGAAGCTGAATATATATATATATATATATGTGTGTGTGTGTGTGTGTATATATATATATATCTTGTAATAATACATTTTCTGAAGTTATTTGGATTAAGAGATTTTTTGAAGATTTAAAAATAAAAGAAATAGCTAAAAGTCTATTAACTGTAATGTGTTATAATCAAGCGGCTACAAGTACAATTAAAAATGATGAGATTAACTCAAAAGGAAAATACATTACAAAAAAATACATACAATCCTCAACTTAATGCATAAAAAAACTCATAATATCATTTTTATAATAAAGAATTCACGTTTCCTAATATCATAACTTTTTTAGTTACAATATTTTTACTTCAATTATGTAGAATTAATAAATATAATTACCAAATTTTGTCATAAATAGAATATATATAAGTATATATATAACTATTTTAATTTTTTAATAATTAATATTATAAATATTTTTTTTGAAAATAATATTAATTATTAGGTAATAGAATTATTAATTATCTATCATAAAATTAAATTGGTTCTTTAAAAAGTTATTAATTATTAGATATTCTTAACTAATTAAATATTAATTATAAGAGGCTCCATTGTCCAAGAGTAACAAGGTCAATTGGGTTATAGAAAAAAGGATAAATTATACTAAACTTCTTGAGATTTCTGATAATCACAAAAACTTCTCTTGAGATTTCTAAAATAACATTAATCATCTCTATTTTTACTGGTAAACTACGAAGATCTCCATTCCAACCAAATTTTTTTTATCAAAATGACTAAAGTGTCTCTTTCATGTTTTATTTTTTTGCATTTTTTTTTCAATTTTGATCATTTTTTAACTTTTTAAAATATTTTTTTTATTTTAGATAAATAACTTATTTTTTTAGTCAAAAAAGGGTTTTAATTAATATTTATTTGAAAATGAAAAAAAAGTTAAAAAAAAATTGATCAAAATTTTAAAAATAAAAAATAAAAAATGAAAGGAATACTTTTGTCATTTTGATAAAATATATGGGTGAAAAAGGAAGTATTTGTAATTTGTCAATAAAAATTAAAAAAAATAAGTGTCATTTCAAAAATTTCAAAAAAATCTTTGTAATTGTCAAAAAATATAAGAGATATCAATATAATTTATCCTAAAAAAACATACAAGAAAACAATGTATTATATACAAAAGGATGGGACTATTCCGACTCCAAAAAAGTGTATTTTTATACACTTGTACTTTCACTTAATGTGCTTGTGGAATAGAGTGTGAATAACACATGGGAAGTGAAAATATGAGTTGATATTCGATAATCTAAAGACATAAATCATATATCATATTCACATAAATCTATTATAACTACATATGTTACGTATCATCCGATCAAGATCATCAGACTTGGCTACTTCCATTAAAATTTTCTTGAATCTGATGAAGCAATCGATACATGCTGTGATGATAATAACACTAGCCTATTTGAACCATCAATCATCAGACTTGACTAATTCTGCCTTTAAATTATTCTTCAATCCCATGGAAACATCGATACATGCTGTGAGACTTGACTACCTCTGCCTTTAAATTATTCTTCAATCCCGTGGAAACATCGACACATGCTGTGATGATAACACTACCCTACTTGAATCAACAGAATCACATGTGATCTTTTTGGATTTTTGCAGTTAGGATTAGGGTCTTTTATTTACATCAATTAGTTCCAATCATGTATTAGCCTAGCCGGGAAAGTTCAAGCATGTAATCTAAACTCAAAGTCGCCAAATTAAATCGGTCCCATTTAATTTGAGTTGGCTACATAAATCGTGTCTGGGGTTTTTCATGTAACAATTGTCAATAACCAATATTATTACTAAACTTGTTAAGAATATAATCACTTCATAAGGATTGATGAGATACAAAAACAAACAAGAAAATAAAAATGAATTCAAAATTACACGCAGATACAAAAAAAATAAATATGTATGTGATTTATCACAGAATATGATTATGTTCATGATTGCTACAGTTTTATTATAATCTGAAAGAGTTATAAGTTACAATAAGATGCGACTTTTTAATTATAAATACATAGTATTATGATAATATAATAATAATATAAAATACCAAAATACTCTCAGAAAAACTTTGTGCCAGTATTCAGTACATTCAAAACTTTGTGCCGCTGCAATTAAAGTAATTGTCTTTTTTATCACCGAATTCCATATCAGATAGACATGGGGTGTCTTGAGACTTGTAAAACAATAGTTTTTTTTTTATTTTTTGGTGGGAAAGGGAGGGCAATGGCTCAAAATTTTAAAATTTCTTCATATTCTTACAAAAATTCCTCTTAAATTTTAATTTTACCTCTTCTAAACTAATGGTCTAGATCCGTAATTTGGTATGAGAAGAAACCCGATCTCTTCTCCGGCACATGCCAAACATCCATACCGAAGAGTGTCCCTGTGGGTAGCGGCAGATTCACTCAGTTGTAAGATAGATGGGCAGGCAGAATGGTCCAATGGTCGAGCGTTTGGGTGAGAAGAATGTTCCTGTTGGTAGCGGGTTCACATGCCTGTAGGGTGATTCGACTCTCAGAGATCAGGTGGGTTGAGAGACGGTTTCCATCGTCTTAACTAGCAAGTGTTTCCATCACATCAAGGAAACTACCCCGAATTTTCTGCTTTCATTCCTTTTCTTACCCAAGTTACTTTGGCATAAAGAATTAAAGATTGAGGGCGATGAAGTCAGTCTGGGGGTCAATCACGTAGGCTGGAATATAAAAATGGGTTAGTGCGAAACAGTTTACAGCAAATGACGTTCAGGGAGGAGTGGGTATCGTATCCCATTCCATGGCTTGTCACGAGATTAAACTATAGTGAGATTCCCAACACCTTTTCTAACCCCTCACGCTACCCTCCATTCCTTCAATTCATCATCATTCATCAACCCCCAAATAATTGCCTTCAGCTTCTACATGTTGCAACATTTTTAGATGCATCTAATAGGTTAGAATTTGATATTTTAAAATACATTTAAGAATATATTTGATATTTTAAATAAAAATAAATTAAATGAAATTAATTTTTAAATCTTTCATAATCTAATATTTTATCTTCATCATCAAGTCTAAATGAGAGATCCTCGTATTATTCTACTCAAATCTTTTTCTATTCTCTCCAAATCATCTATTAGAGAACATAAATTAAGATAAAAAAAAAAAAAAATCAAGGACATTTTCAGTAAAATTTCTCTATAAATACCCAACGGAGTTTTCTACCAAACTTAATTCCGTAGTTAGTAACTCATTTGAAGCATGGTCTGTGGTGGAATGGTATGGGGTCTGCTGGTGTTGAGCATCTTGGCAGGTCTAAATGCACAAGGATTGAAAGATGACAGGCTCTGCTCTGCAACTTATGACTATGAAGATGCACTCAGCAAAGCAATCTTGTTCTTGGAAGGACAACGCTCTGGGAAATTGCCTGCAAGCCAGCGAGTGAAGTGGAGGGGAGACTCTGCACTCTGTGATGGCAAGCCTGATCTTGTAAGACATTAATTTCATCATTACCACTAATATCAATCATGAGGCTATTTCTTCAACACTAATGTACTGTATATATATAGTATGAATCTAGCATACATACACACATGCTAACATGTTTGAAAACAAACATAGTTGTAAACTTGTGTCTATCAAGGTTTTTGTCATTTTGAGCCAAAACCAGGTTGAATACCCTGAGCATATGGGCCGACACAATTACTAGGCCACTATTACTAGTGTTTCTGCATTCTTTAGAAACACAGCTGGTAAGTGAAGGTTTAATGAATTTTCCATATTGATAACACTGTACACAATGTTTAAATTGACACATTCTCAAACAATTTATGCTTTTAGAATCATTGATGATTTAATATGGTGTAAGGTTTACACTCTCTCCTCTTTTACTGACACTATGCCTTATATCTCTATCAATCTGTATACTTTCTACTCACCACGTGTAAGACAGTGTTGTATGTATAAAAGAGAGTTAAATAACTTGATAATTCATTATTTCGCTTTATTCTCCCACTTTGTATGTATATTTCCATTTCTTGATATACTTTCTTCTGACAACGTTCAAGATAGGATTGCATGTGAAGGAGGATGTTAAATAGCTTGATATGTATTTAGAGGATTTTGGAGCTATAGCCCCCCAATTTGGAGAAAGAAAAAAATTCTTTCAAATTTTGCAAAAGAAAAAAAAAGAACTACATATAAATCTAGCCCCAAAAAAATTTACATGAAAACAAAAATCTTCTAAAATAATTCTAGCCCACCCTAAAAAAACTTATTGACTCCACCCTTATATATATTGTTAATTTTTAAAATAATTGGTGATGTAACCATTATGACATGAGTCTGGCAGGTGAACTTAACGGGAGGATACTACGATGCAGGAGACAACGTTAAGTTTGGGTGGCCGATGGCATTTACTGTGAGTTTGTTGAGTTGGGCTGCTGTTGAGTACCAGAAAGAGATTTCTTCTGTCAAGCAGCTTGACCCCCTCCGTGGAGCAATCTGCTGGGGTGCCGATTTCATTTTGACGGCTCACACTCAACCCACTGCTCTCTATACTCAGGTCTCCTCTCTTTCCTACATATTTGCAAAAAAGGTCTGAGCCGATAATTAAAACTCTGTCTAACCATGTTTGATTTATTATATAACTGTAGTTTGTTTTCAATACTAGTTAGATGTCCGCGCATGGCATAGGCTTAATTGTCCTTTATGCCTTAAAGAAATTGCACGAAGGAATGGTAAGTCTGTAAATAAGTAATAAAAAAATATATAAAATAATTTATCAAAAAATGAATGACAAGTTCATAAATATAAATAAAAAAGACGACCAACCGATAATCTTGTAAATAACAATAGATTAATAAATGAATGGTAAAAATATAAATTAAATATCACCTAGAGATGTGGCTGAGTGGAAAGATATTGAGCAAAAAATTCAAGCGTATCGAGTTCGAGTCTCTTCTGTACTAATCGTTGGTAATTGAAGCTTAAAGGGTGGGTTTGACTGTTACTAGAAGGAGGATTTAGTCTGGTGCGTGTAAGCTAACCCAAGATACTATCACGAGAAGAGGGACTTAGTCTGGCCCGTGGACTTAATTTGGTGCGCGTAAGCTGACCCAAGATACTGTCAAGGGTTAGTCTGGGCCTGCTGTCACGGGAAAGGAGACTTAGTCTCGTGGGCGTAAGCTGACCCAAGATACTGTCATGGGAAGGGGGACTTAATTAGTCTGGCCCGTGGACTTAACTTAGTTTGGTGCGCATAAATTAGCCCATGATACTGTCAAGGGAAGGAGAACTTAGTCTGAGCTTGACTGTCACGGGAAAGGGGACTTAGTCTGGTGCGCATAAGCTGACTCAAGATACTGTCACAGGAAGGGGGACTTAGTCTGGCCCGTGGACTTAACTTAGTCTAGTCCGTGGACTTAGTCTGGTGTGTGTAAGTTGGCCCAGGATACTGTCAAGGGAAGGAGAACTCAGTCTGGGCCTGACTGTCACCGGAATGAGGACTTAGTCTAGTGTGCGTAAGCTGATCCAAGATACTGTCACGGGAAGGGAGACTTAGTCTGACTCGTAAACTTAGTCTAGGTGCATGTAAACTAGCTCAGGATATTGTCAAGGAAAGGAGAACTTAGTCTGGTACGCATAAGCTGATTCAAGATACCCTCTTACTGATTCATAAAAAAAATAAACGTATAAATTAAGCATATGAGACAAAATTAAAAATTAAACACGATGAGAGGGCATACAAAATAAACAACAATAAATTCATGACTAAGGGATAAAATCGTTATTTTACCATGACGATTAACCCTCACTTTTATACAAGTAATTGATATAAAAGAATGAATAGCAGATTAAGGTGAACATATCAAAACAATTCCATTAATGAATAGCAGATTAAGGTGAACATATCAAAATAATTCCATGACAAAATTAAATTTAACAGAACATGAAGTAGTTAAAAATATAACAAAGCATGCATCAATACAGACTGCAATCATGGTTGATCCCTGTATTTTCTTCCCACTTCTTGACATTTAAGTGGCTGATGTTTAGCACTCGATCTGTCTCTTAACATACTGAATCCAGAATTCGAGATGCATATGTAAGCAACTGGATAATATCCAATGCCATAAAACAGAATTATGGAAATAAAGTCGACACAAATAAATAATTTCATGTGCATTTATTTTTATTATATTAGATCCTACCACTTTGTGTCCCAGGATAAGAAAACGCATTGATAAAATTCGTTATCTCTAGCATCACTCTTGACACAATACTCCCAAAATCACAATAAATCAATAGTCTGAATTTTGGACAAGAAGAAAAGGAAAAACTCATCTCCAAATTAAACCAAAAGAGGTCCTCGAGCCATTAGAACAACGCCATCATTATAATCATATCTATATTTCTTGCCTTTTGTTTTCATTTCTACTTCATCAATATCCTTTATAGGTAGGAGATGGAAATAGTGATCACCAGTGTTGGGAGCGTCCTGAAGACATGGACACTCCTCGAACACTCTACAAGATAACTCCCAGTTCACCAGGCACTGAAGCAGCAGCTGAGGCTGCCGCTGCTCTTTCTGCTGCTTCAATTGTTTTCAAAGAGGTTGATTCCAACTACTCTGTGAAGTTACTGAGCCATTCAAAATCGGTAAGGACTATCATTTGAGTCCCTTTCTGCCCAAACAGGCTCTTATATATGTTCATCTAACTAGTTCAAGATGTTTCTTTAGCTGTTTGAATTTGCAGACAAATGTAGAGGATCTTATCAAGCTTCTTGCCCTTTCTACTGCTCTTACTCAGGCTATCAGGTAAAGAAGTGAAGCTGAATATAATCATTTCATCAAGAATCTGTCCTCACTTCTTACTCATTGTGGACTAGTGCTAATTCTGAATTCTTAACTAGGATGAGCTGCTATGGGCTGCAACTTGGCTATACAAGGCAAGTGGAAATACCAGCTACTTGAACTATGTCTTGAGCAATGAAGGGTGGAGTCACGGAGTGTCAGAGTTCAGTTGGGATAACAAATTTGCCGGAGCTCAGGCATTACTGGCAAAGGTATATAATGCAACACTAAAACGTGAAAAGAAATCGAACACGTCAATTTCCTTGAATTCTAGTAAAACGGAGCTTACTCACCTGACAAGAAAATGAATTTCTAAATTCTGAATCTGATATATTATTAATAAAGTTGTCTAATAAGACTCTATTACAGTATAAAAAAAATTTCCCGGGATACAGTGGCCATTTTTCAGGTCGTCTGGGGTCGTCCAAAATCCAGAAAATCTAGGGCTACTTGTTCTACATCAGTATAGCAGTAACACTACCAATAAGTATGTCACATTCTAGCTCCTTGATTGAAGAAAGTAAAGGGAAACTAATGAGATTCTTGTTCAGGAGTTTTTAGGTGGGAAGACAGAGTTGGGGAAATTTAAGAGCGATGCTGACTCATTTATATGCGCGTTGATGCCGGGAAGTAGCTCCACAAATATTCAAACAACCCCTGGTAAACATCTGAGGTTTGAAGTCAGAGCTCATAGTTCTGTCAAATACTTTTAAGTTAAAATCTCAGTAATAATCAGTGATTTGAGTTGCTGCTTTGTTTGCAGGTGGCCTTTTGTTTACTAGAGATAGTAGTAATTTACAGTATGCTACCGGTGCTTCCATGGTGCTCTTTGTCTACTCGAAAGTCCTAAATGCATCTCATATTGTGGGAGTCCAATGTGGCTCTGTTCATTTCTCCACCTCTCAAATCAAAGCATTCGCAAAATCACAGGTAACGTAAACATTGGATATGAGCAAATCAATATCCAAAATCTTGAATTCACTGGTAAACAAGAGAAAAATCCTTATAAATTTTATTAATAATCAAAAATCAATGATGTCCCCAATGAAAACTTACATTCCTATATATAGATATAAGAAATCCTAATCATATTAGAATAAAGAATTCTAAGAAAACAATAAAGAAAATAAAAACTTTATCAAAAATAACAAATTTGAGTTAGGCTTGAAAACTAGACTCCTAAAATAATTCTGATATATATATATATATATGCATGATTTTGATGAGTATCAAATCTGTACTATATCATCATGCCTACAAAAGAAGCACATAGGCACACCAAGAAGAAAGATAACCATGCTATGCTCACAAAATTCCAATTCTTAGATGATAATATGACCCTGTTTGCAAACTCGTGAGAGATTCAGATGGCTAAATTGGTCTAATTGATCTCCTAATTGGGTCAATTCAGCTATAGCGGATATGTTGAAGAATTAATGATCTATAGAACTTTGGTGAAAAGTATTAGAGAAAGAGAGAGAAAAACGATACAGAAAATTTACATAGTTCACGAGAGCAAAAACGACTATATTTTTTACTATATAAAAATAGAATGACAACATATTTATACTCTAATTTCACATATTACAAAAAAGAAAAAGAAAAAAAGAGAGCTATTATCTCTAAGAGGATATCAAGAAAGAACATAGTTTTCCTTAATTTTGTCTGCCTTTTCAGGTGGACTACATACTAGGGAAACAACCCCATGAATATGTCATACATGGTGGGCTTTGGGAGAAAATACCCGACACAGTTACACCACAGAGGCGCATCGATCCCTTCAATTAAAGTTCATCCGGAGAAGGTGGGCTGCAACGATGGCTACTCAACCTGGTATTTTTCCAGCCAACCAAACCCAAATATTCATGTGGGTGCAATCGTTGGAGGACCCAATTCCAATGATCAGTTCAATGATGTGAGATCAGACTATTCCCATGCAGAACCTACAACCTACATGAATGCAGCTTTTGTGGGCTCAGTGGCTGCTTTGCTTGTTGAAAGCAAAGAAGAGAGTTTGCATCTGCTGTGGCTCAATAGAACCACATATATGGCTGATGATGTTTAATATACTAAAGTTGAATGTGAATGTAACTAACATAAAAAATACCCTCTTCATGGTATTAATTGATGCAGAATTCTACCTCTCTTTGATGTGTAATATACAGTGATTGTACTGAACAAACAGACTTAATTGGGGTACGAGGCCCTTGGTTTTGTGGATGGGTGGTCATATGCCTTACAGCCTTTCTTGGGTTTGGACACTTCTAAGTTCTAACTCGAGCAAGAAAGTGACACCATACGAAACGTGAAAAGATATTAAACACGTCAAATTTTTTTCTGTTGAAACAAGGTTGGAGATTACTCGCCCAAGTAAAAGGACAATTCTCTAACGGTATATTATTGATGAAATTAAAAAATAAAAACTTATTATATCATATTTATAGAGTTAAAAAACTACTTCTTTGAATAAGAAACCATTACTCCTATACTAACTATAATAGGACTATAAAAGTAAAAAAATTTAGAATAAATTAAAATTAAAAATTTTTGTAAATTGGAAACTTAATAAAATAAGAAGAAGATAGCCACTCAGATCAGAATAAGATGGTTTTGGGGATGAGTACTTAGAAAATATATTTTTTCTTTTTTTCCTTCATGTCATTACAAAAAGTATGTACATGATTATATAGTAGAGATTCCCACAAATCACGGGATTAAGTCCTAGAAATCTCATAATTTGATTCTCACAATCAATCTAAAAATAGAAAGATAATCTACAAGGATCAATTACAATAAAAATAAAAAATCTCAACACTCTCCCTCAAGTTGGTGCATAGATGTCATACATGCCCAACTTGCCTAAAAACTTTGAGAACACTTGGTTTGAGACTGCTTTGGTGAGTATGTCAGTCAACTAATCTTCTGATCGAATCTTTAGCAACTTCACGCTTCTTTCATCCAACTTCTTCTTGATGAAGAATCTGTGTACCTCGACATGATTTGTACGATCATGTTGAAGCGGATTATGAGCTATATCACATGTTGCTTTGTTGTCACAATATAGTCGAATTGGTAGCCTAGATAAGTAGCCCAAGTCTTGCAAAAGGAGCCTTAGCCAAAACGCTTCACAAATTCCAAGTGTCATACCTTTATATTCAGCTTCTATACTTGATCGTGTAACAACATTTTGTTTCTTGCTCCTTCAAGTAACGAGATTACCACCCACAAAGGTAAAGTAACTCGAAGTAGATCGTCTGTCATCTACTGCTCCAGCCGGTCAGTATTAGTATATACACTTATATTTTGATCGTCTGTGTTTTTGGTGAATTAAATTCCCTTTCCAGGAGCAAACTTCAGATACCTCAAAATGCGCATGACTGCATTCATATGTTGCTCTCCAGAATTATGCATAAACAAGCTGACAATACTCAATGCATAGGTAAGATCCGGTCTTGTATGTGCTAAGTACATCAATCTCCCAACAAGTCTCTAGTATCTCCCTTTGTCAATTGGTACCTAATCAGACTCAATACATAATTTCAAACCTTCTTTTACCGGTGTATGAGGTAGTTGACATGTTGTCATACCAGTTTCCTGCACTAAACCTAAGGCATACTTTCTTTGAGAGAGGAAGATTCCTTTATTAGATCTAGACACTTCGATCCCAAGGAAATATTTCAAAGGACCTAGGTCTTTCATTTCGAATTCTCAGAGCCTTCCTTTCTTCTGGATCATTTCCAGTAACCACCATGTCATCCACATATACAATGAATGCAGTGATCTTTCTTTGTTCTTTCTTTAAAAATAAAGTGTAGTCTGAGTTGCTCTGTCGGTAGCCAAAAGCTGTCATAAACTTTGTAAACCTTCCAAACCATGCTCTCAGAGATTGTTTCAACCCATATAGTGATTTCTTTAATCTACATACCTTCTGACTGTGCCTCTCTGATATCATGTATCCTGGTGGAAGATCCATATAGACTTCCTCAGACAACTCACTGTGTAGAAAAGCGTTCTTCATATCGAACTATTGCAATGGCCAATCCAAATTTGCAGCTAATGACAACAAGACCCGCACTGTGTTGATTTTAGCTACAGGAGCAAATGTTTCTGTGTAATCGATCCCATAGATTTGGGAGTACCCTTTTGCCACCAGTCTTGCTTTAAATTGTTGGATTATACCATCTGCTGTATACTTCATGGTGTAAATCCATCGACATCCAACTGATTTTTTTCCTTGTGGACGATCAATGAGATCCCAAGTTTGATTATTTTGCAAGGATTTCATCTCCTCATTCATAACGGTTTTCCACCTTAGGTCAGCTAAGGCTTCCTGCACACTGTTAGGAATAGATATAGTAGATAATTGATTCACAAATGACTGATTTGATTTTGATAAACAATGGTTTGACACATAATGATTCATGGGATATTTAACTTTACTAGACAGTTCAGGTTCATATGGGGGCTTAGGAATACCTCTAGTGAGACGTGGTGGTAACTGTTTTCTGGATGGTTCAGACATTAAATCAGGAACATCCGTACACTATAGGAAAAGGCACTATTAACGACGCACACGTACGTCGCTAATAGTGGCAAAATGTGTCGCTAAAGCTCTTTTGCGACGCACACATGGGCGTCAGCTAAGGGACGTCGCAAATAGTCATATCGCTAATAGTATTGGCGACACACATACCTCTGGACGTCACTAATAGTATTAACGACGCATTAGCAACGTAATATGAGCGTCGCTAATAATTGGGCATGGGCGTCACAAATACTATACATAGACGCAACGTGCGTCGCTAATTGTAGCTTTTAGCTATGCACTCTTTGTGCGTCGCTAATTGTAACCTTTAGCGACGCATTTTGTGCGTCGTTAATAGTGTATTAGCATTCTTTAGCAACAAATGTAAAGCGTCGCTATAAATTTATTTCTTTACTTTTAGCGATGCCTTTGTGTGCGTCGCTAAATTTTTTTTTTTTTTTTAAACCATATTTGCTTTGTTTTATTTGTTGTTTTATTCTTGTTTAAACCTGTATGAATCATCCTGATATACAATAAAATCTAAACATTCTGAAATGAATACATTAAAAAAGAAAAATACATTAATATTTATATTATACTAATTACGTACATTTGTAAAAGTACAATTTAACAATAAATAAAAAAATAGAAAATTGTCTCAAAAAATGTAACTACAGATGTCCATGAAAAGAAAAAAAAAAACAAATAAAAATAATAAGTCTCGATGCAAAACATAAAGACGGCAGCGCAATAATCCCGATCAATTTGAAATAAAGATCAAATGATATATATTAGAACAATTATTAAATATATATATATATATATATGAAACATAGAATGTGAATAGTTTTTTTTTTTTTTTTGCATACATAAATAGTAAGAATGACATAAAGTAGCATAAGTTGCAAACCACTAATCCGAACTGATTTTCGTAAGTTTGTGGTAGTCTATTTTGTCATTTATGAGATGTGTGATGGGGTTTCAGGATAGTTAGGCCAATATCCGGCATTTTGGTTCGTCAAAATCCCATAATGGGCCTTTTTAGAGCAAAAACTTCCATAAGTTTCAAACCTGTGATCCGAACCTAGTGCCGTAAGTTTGTACAAGTCTATTTTATCATTTATGAGGTATGTGATGGGGTTTCAGGATAGTTAGGCCGATATCCAGCATTTTGGTCCTTCAAAACCACAAAATGGGTCTTCTTGAAGCTAAAACTTGCAAAAGTTTCAAATCAGAAATTTTAGCCGAGTGCCGTAAGTTCATGCAAGTCTATTTTGCCATTTTTGAGGTGTGTGATGGGGTTTCGGGGTCGGTAGGCCGATATCCGGTGTTTTGGTCTGTCAAAACCCCAAAATGGACCTTTTTAGAGCAGAAACTTGCATAAGTTTTAAACCGAGCATCCAAACCGAGTGTCGTAAGTTTTTACAAGTATATTTTATCATTTTTGAGGTAGGTGATGGGGTTTCGGGGTCGGTAGGATCGATATCCGGTGTTTTGGTAGGTCAAAACCCCAAAATGGGCCTTTTTTGGAGCTGAAACTTGCATAAGTTTCAAACCGGACATCCGAACCGAGTGCCGTAAGTTCGTGCAAGTCTATTTTATCATTTTTAAGGTGTGTGATGGGGTTTTGGGCTTAGTAGGCTGATATCCGGTGTTTTGGTCAGTCAAAACCCTAAAATGGGCCTTTTGGAGCTGAAACTTGTATAAGTTTCAAACCGGGCATCCAAACCGAGTGCCGTAAGTTCGTGCAAGTCTATTTTATCATTTTTGAGGTTTTTGATGGGTTTTTGGGGTTGGTAGGCCGATATCCGGTGTTTTGGTTGATCAAAATCCCAAAATGGGCCTTTTTGGAGCTGAAACTTGCATAAGTTTCAAACCAGACATCCGAACCAAGTGCCGTAAGTTCGTGTAAGTCTATTTTATCATTTTTGAGGTGTGTGATGGAGTTTCAGGGTTCGTAGGCCGATATCCGGTGTTTTGGTCTATCAAAACCCCAAAATGGGCCTTTTTGGAGCTGAAACTTGCATAAGTTTCAATCTGGGCATCCAAACAGAGTGCCGTAAGTTCGTGCAAGTCTATTTTATCATTTGTGAGGTGTGTGATGGGGTTTCAGGGGTTGGTAGGCTAATATCCGGTGTTTTGGTCGGTCAAAACCCCAGATTGGGCCATTTTTTGAGTAGAAAGTTACATAAGTTTTTAACGGTCATTCGAACCGATGAAATTAAATAAGTTCATGCAAGTCTATTTTCATATGTGAAGTGTCATGCGGTTTGTAGGCCGTTAGGTTGAAATCCTTTTTTTTTTCTAAGTAACATTTTCTATAAATAATAAATCCACCAAAGTAAATAATTTTAAAAACTTACCAAGGCTGAGCTGAGCCTCCCTTCTGGCTAAGGAGCATCTGCACAAGAGCCTCTAGCTGGGTCTGGCGCTCCTGGATCTCGGTCATCCTCTGCTCCATCTCTGCATTCCATCTCTCAGCTGCCTCAGCTCTCTGGGTGGCTACGTGAAACCTAGCATCACTCTCGATGGTAGAGGACGATGTCGTCGGCTCCATCCCACTCCCTAAGCCACGCATATATCCGCGCCCTCTTGCTCAGAACAGTCTCTCGTATCTGGTCATTGATCGGCGGATGCTCACCCTCAGGAGTCAACTGAGCACACAACTCGACCATCTCCTCTTATAAAAACATAAATATATGTTACTACTTTTATAACTTTAGATTAATATTAAATTAGTAATACTCGTATATATACATAAATAACTTACATAAAGCCATTGTGCTTCAGGCCTAGTCCAGCCCTTCTCGGGGTTATAGTACATCATGTGCCACAAATCAATGGGGTTGGGTGGTGCACCGGTCTCTTGGTCTCGCTGGAGCAAATAAATAGTAGCTTGTGAAGATTGATTTCATGAATAGATTATATAACAAGAAGTTGATACACTTATTAACTTACCATATCATGCCTATACCTAACAAAAGAACGCGATCCACCATAGTGGGTCACCTTTTGCTTGCTTCTGCTCTCGCTATTTTTCCTGCTAAGTTCCTACACTTGGCCAAAACAAAGAAGGTTAGTATAAATGACAATGATTTATCATACAACAAAAGTAATTTTGACAATTTTTACCTGGAATGCATCACTAGCAAAACGGTCGCACAATAATATCCAATCCTCCAATGTCACCCCCTTATAGGGTCTATCGTGGGGCTCTCTACCGGTTTCCACCTCCGCCTTGTAGTGCATGTGGAGCCGATGTCGATAGTCCCTAAAACGGACTCCTAAGTAACGGTCCACTGCCTTCACGACGTGAGGCAGGTGGAGATCGATGTCAAACTTCTCTTGTAAAACATGTCATTGTCAAAACATTATGGCATTAGATATGTTAAAATTTAGTTCAACACAATAATAAAAGACATACCAGGATATGCGCATGAATATCCTGTCACTCCTTCGTAGTGACGAGACTCTAGTCACTAATATGGAGTGGGGCGCGTAGTCGGACAAATGATGCCGACCTTAGTAGTGAACTGTTGTACCCACCCACCAACGGGTTTCAGAAAGCCCTCAGGTAGCTCAATCCGAAGTCGCGACCCCCTGCTGCCTCCATCTGAGCCTACAAACTCTGGTTCTTCAACCTACTGTGCCCTCATCTAGAGGTGGTGGCCGAAGCTTTAGAAAAAATAAAATAGAAACAATTAGTACCATATTTATATAATCATTAATACAAAATGGAACTATGCATACCATCAATGGCAGGATCGGTCGACCATGCAGAGGAAGGAGAAAGGGTCGATGGGTCCGCTGAGGCTATGCGTCTGCGTGAGCCTAATCTAACCATATCTAAAAAGAAATTTTAAAAATAAAATTCCATTACATCATAAAAATTAAATTCCATTACATCATCAAATTGAATATCCATTACATCATAAAATCGAAAATTCATTACATCATAAAATTGAAAATCCATTACACTTGATCCTAACACATGTAACACCTATTACAATTATTCATCTGAGTCTGTTTCATCATCTGATCTTAAAATTTTTTCATTCTCAGTACAATACTCTAACAATGTATCATCATCAAAATCAATTTCATCGTCATCATCATCATTAATGAAAGTTGCCTCATGAGGATCTATCTATGTGGTATTGGTGAGGTCAGAAGCTACGACATGATCTGGTTCTACATCAGTTCTATTCAACCGATACGAAGTAACATCTTCTTGATCATGGCAGAAAACACCATTGTGGGCAGATTGAGACTCTTCTTGTAGTGTCTCCTCAATCCTCTTCAAATCTTCATCTCCTTCACCAACTTCTAGTACATCATAAACATTTCTAGATTTTATTTTTTAGGACAACATGCCAATCACCTCTGATTTTTGTATCCTTCAAATAAAAAACTTGTTTTACTTGCGATGCCAAAACATATGCATGGATCATCTTTAAATGTCGTACGTGACGTATTAACACTTATGAAATACTTATCGATCTGCATTTCAGTCTTCTTATTACTTACATCCCACCAATTACATTTAAACATATACACAGAATGACCGTAGCAATAATGTAGCTGTATGATGTCTTGTAAAGCACCATAGTACTCTACAGTTTGTCCTGCATTCACCATCTCCCTGAACAAGGACCCCGTTTTTCTGTGTTTGCAAACTAACCTCACGTTCCCTTGTGTGAAATCGAACACCATCAATAATTAAATCGGTGTAGCGGGATATCCTTTGATCAGGATCACACGCCAAGGAATATAATTGATTGTAAGCCTCAGGAGATTGTTGGTGGCGTAATAGCTTCATCTATTAATTTAATACAAGTACAAAATTAATTGAATACAAATGCATTAACTAATATAATTACAATTAATTGAAACCTATTCTTACACGTTCTCCGAACCATTCTGGAAACAAATTGTATTGTCTTTGCTCTAGATCAGAACTTGATACATGTTCTCTCTGAAGCTCGATCGTATGCTCATTGCATAAGATGAGATATGTTATATGTAACTTGCATTTGTGTACTATCATAGTATTACAATGATTTTGATAAACTTACTTAAAATATGACAATGTCTCATCGCAGTTGTTGAGCACGGTTTCCAAGTCATGAGGTTGACACCATTCATATATACGGGCACCTATTGGCCGCACATTCTGATTAAACACCGCAAAGCAGTTCATTGTTGTCTTGGACATCTATTAGAATTTCGATCTTTATGATTAAACCTTGTCTCAATATCTTCAAGATGTATAAAGCAGAATGTGAGACATTCAGCATCAACGTAAGTCTCAGCAATTGACCCTTCTAGTCGTGCTTTGTTACGCACATATTGCTTCAATTTGTGCAAATATCTGATTTAATAATTAATCAGTTATACATTAAAATAGTTAGGATTGATAGATAACACAATTCATAAAATTAAATGTACATTTCTATTAGATACATCCAACGGTATTGGACAGGTCTACCAATTTTTGCCTCATGAGGCAAATGCACAGTTAAGTGGACCATTACATCAAAGAAAGCTGGAGGAAAAATCTTTTTCAACTTGCAGAGCATCACTGACAACATCCCTTTCAAGCTTTTCCAGTACTTTCCAAATTCAACGTCTTCGCACATAATTCTCTAAAAAAGCAGCCCAACTCAGTTAATGTAGTTGATATGTCATCGATGAGATATCCACGTAGTGTAACCGAAAGAAGCCAGTCGTAAAAGGACATGGGAGTCATGGCTCTTCAATCCGGATATTTTCCTATCTATAACATTTACACACCGAGATATATTTGATGCGTATCCATTTGAAAACTTTTACCGATTTAAACCACTCGCAAATCCTTATTCGCTTTGCGGAAGATAACGTATACTGTGCAGGAGGCACGATATATTTAGTCACCGCTACGTATTAGGTGCAGCTCTTTCCATATTCCCAGCTCCTGTAGGTCTAACCGGGCTTTAACAGTATCCTTTGTCTTCCCTTCAATGTTCATTAGAGTTCCCAGCACATTAATCACAAATGTTCTTCTCAATATGCATAACATCTAAATTGTGCCTCAACTTAAGGGTCTCCTAGTACGGCAAATCAAAAAATATGCTCTTCTTCGTTCAATTTAACTCCACTATTAGTACGCTTCCTCTTCTTAGTACCTGATATCTTTCCAAACCTCACTGGTTGGATGAGTGCCAATTGCGTCCAACACGTCTTTGCCAGACAACAATGGAGGTGACAATTTGCGCTCAATTTTTCCATCAAACAGATGTTTTTGCCGATTTCGCCAGCCATGTGATAGCGGTAGAAAACAACGATGGCACATGTATCATATCTTCTTTCCATTAGACAAATGTAGGGAACATGCATCCTTATTGCAAACCGGACATGCCAGATACCCCTTAGTGCTTCACCCAAACAAGTTTCTGTATGCTGGAAAGTCATTTATGGTCCACAGTAACGCTGCATGCAATTGAAATGTTTCATGCTTAGAGACGTCGTATGCCTCCACTCCCACCTCCCACAATTCCTTTAACTCATCCACTAAAGGACGCAAGTACACATCAATTTCATTACTAAGAGACTTCGGCCCTGGAATAAGCAACGACATGAAAATAAATAGTTCTTTCATACATTTCTACGGTGGCAAGTTATACGGCACAAGCAACACCGGCCACATGCTGTAGGCATCACTCATGTCACCGAACGGATTGAAATCATCGCTAGTCAGCCCAAGACGTACGTTACGTGCCTCATTTGCAAACCATTCGTGATTTGTATCAAACTCAGCCCAAGTTTGAGAATCTGCCGGATGCCTACATACATTTTCCTCAGCTAACACGCTTCTCCTTATGCCACCGCATATCTTCTGCCGTCTTCTAAGACATGTACAAAAGTTGTAGCCTAGGTTTTAAGGGAAAATATCTCAGCACCTTGTGCGGAATTGTCTTTTTCTTTCTTTCATTCACCTTGTACCTAGGTTTGTGACACATCGTACACTCCATACATTGTTCAGTCTCCTTCCAAAATAACATGCAATTGTTTTTGCAAACATGTATGGGAATATACCCGAGGCCCAAATCTCTTAATATTCTTTTCGCCTCGTAATATGATTTCGGAAGGGTCTCCCCAGTAAGAAGTGCTGCTTTAATCAATTCAATGACCATATTAAATGATTTGTTACTCCATCGGTTAATGGTTTTAATATGAAAGAGTTTCACGAGAAAGTCCAGTTTTGAAAACTTATCACAACACGAATATAAAGGCTGCTTTGCTTCCCTCAACAAGGACTCAAACGCTTTCGATTGTCCTGTGTCACTCTTGTGACTACTCACCCCAATTGTAGCCCCTTGCAAGTCTGTCAGCATTTGTGGCAAGCCTTCGTAACTAACTCCAACATTATCACCACCATCATCATCGTCGTCTTCTTCTTCATCCTCAAATACCACTCGTACGTCACGGTGTTCCCCGTGAAATTCCCAACACGTATAACTCTTGTCCATTCCGTGTAGGAATAGGTGCTCTTTGGCCTCATCTATGTGCATATAATCCCTATTATTGCACCTCCTACATAGACATCGTATCATATTTCTCCCATCTGCAGATGCACGAGCAAACTCAATAAAATCTTTGATCCCCTTCACATACCCTGGCAAATGCCTGCCCCTCAAGTCCATCCAACTCTTATCTATTTTCGTCTACCTAATACAAGTAAAAAATGATACTCATTATAAATATGAAACATGAATCCCTATCACCTCCAACTTCTCTCTAAAGGGTAAGGTGGTCTTATCCCATTCGTGAATGCACAATCTACATTGTAAACAGCAGCAAATCAAATGCTTGATTCCACTCGAACAAAATTTTGGCAGCATCTCCCCACAGTTCTCCAAGTATACGAGATAGACGTTAGCACGCCTAAATATATACCTAGAGAACAATAGGAGACGTGCTGAAATTTGTCACAGTAGAATATTCAAGCATGAGTAACTATTGATTGCAATGCAGATTTATGCATTCCCGAACTGTCCTCTTTGGAAAATTCTAGAATCAATTTTCATACACACGAGCCCTAATCGTGAATAAATTTCGCGACAAGATTCACATGTGATGAAAATGACTCCCGAACAGGGCTAGGCTGACATGAATGCAATTATACATTGAGTTACATGATTATTTAGTTACAAACACTACTAATACAAGAATCTGACATTCGAGCTAATTTAAATATATATTCAGGACACGGCAGGGCAGGGCGAGAGTAGATTCTTCAGCCCAGTCCTAAGCCAACGTCGGGTTTTACAAATTGTAAGTAAAAGATTGTCCCTTCTCTTGCTTTCTTAGTTTTTATCAAAACTTAAGTCTTTGCCAATGACCATTGTAATACTATGTGAATATCTACCTAAATATAGATGTCAAATATGCACTTTCCAAGGCTGCCATTTGTTTTTTCATTACAGGACATGATCTGCAAAGTGATGGCTTATCGTATAGTTTTCATTTTGCGGACAAAACTATAATAAGAGATTAGAGAAAGTTGTGCGTCTATGAAGAACTCAAAATTGTTCACAGATATCCGAAAAGTATTTGTTCAAATAAAATAGTCTCTACGGCAATCGTGGTCTAAGAAGTGACTAGTGCTACTAAATGCTGATAAAATGTTGAAGGCCCACCAAAATATGTATCATCTTCATATATGGTATTTCTATCAAAAGTAATTTTTGTGAATTTAGAAAGCTCCAAACACTCATTTAATTGATTGAATGGTTAAATTTTTACATATTCTACAGAGAATAACAAAAAAAACAAAATTCCAAAAAAAAAAAAAAAACAGTTCAGTAACATCTTGTGTGTTAAATCCTATCACATCACATTAGAACAGTTAAGTTTTGAATTAATCCAACCACATCTCAAGACCTCCAACACACATGCACAACATTGATTTTTTCCAACTGATACACTAAAACACAAATACAAAGAAAGGCTATCTAATCTAAGAGATTTTCTAATAAAAAAAACCTTACTCCCATTAATCAGCAGATAAAATTGTTATGCTTTATGAAAATATTGAACACATACCTATTTATACGTTTTGTATTTTCATATGTTTGTTGAAATATTTTAGACAACGAAAAGAAAAAAAAAAAGAGAAAAAGAGAAAAGAAGAAGTTTCAACATACCTGATGCCGAGATTGACAGAGAAATCGGAGATGATCGATACCGAGATGAAGAGATCGAGAGGAGAAGATGAATGGGGGTGCAACCGATCGAGAGGGGAGAAGAAGATATGTGTGGCAGTGCTATCGGCAATTATGGCGGTGACGATCTTCATCAATCGGCAATGGAGGGAGATCGAAACAGAGAAAGAGAGTAGAGATCGATACATAGAGAGAATGAGAAGAGAGCGTCTGAGAGAGAGAGGGTTTGAGAGAGAAAGAGATCGAATTAGCGATTTGAGAATAAGGACTTATTAGAGATGCACACTTGTGCGTCACTAATAAGTATTCGGGCGTCGCTAAATTGACGTAAAACGACAGCGTTTAATTTACTCATACTATTAGCGATGCACGCGTAAGCATCGCTAAAAGTATTAACTATTACCGACGCACAAGGGCGTCGCTAATGGCCACTTGTACGTCGCGGATAAGTTCGCGCCTATTTTTACGCGGGGGAAACTAGTTTTTTATTAATTTTTTTTACCCATTTTAGCGACACACGTGGGTACGTCGCTAAAAGGCACCTTTTACGATGCTTATTGCGCGCCGTTAAAAATGTGCGTCTCAAAAAGTTACTTTTCCTGTAGTGGTAATAGGAAATTAGTTGGGTGTATCAGCTACTTGTGGCAGGAGGGACTCTAACTCAATTAGTGGTGGAGATGGAGCCACACTTTCCGTTTCTTCCATAACTTTAGTTTCTTAGTGTTCATTACCACTTGAATCCAAGTTGCCCACACCCTTGTTACCTAATTCAGGGAATTCTCTTACCTCGGAGTTATGAAAATCATATTCAAGAAAATCAAAGTCTAGAGTTTGAATTTCTTTCTAATACTCCCCTTGAAGTTCAGGCTCAGAGGAAAAATACATTGATTCTTCATGGAAAACAACATCCATTATGATAAACATCCATCGAGTCAGAGGATGATAACATCGGTATCCTTTTTGATGTGCAGCATATCCGAGAAAGACACACTGTAATGCTCGAGGAGTCAACTTGTTGCATTGATGCTTGAAGAGATGCACAAATGCTACACAACTGAAGACATGAGGAGGTAAGTTTGGGACGGTTGGGGCAACAACTGCTTCAGCAAGTGCCTGGAGTGGCGTTCAAAAGTCGATAGAGCTGGAAGGTACTCGGTTGATTAAATATGCTGCAGAAATAAATGTTTCTCCCCTAATAGGATAATGACATGTGAGCTTCTATTAATAAAGCACGAACAACCTCTAACAATTGTCGATTTTTTTGCTCAGCGACTCCGTTCTATTAAGGTGTATCAAGACAAGTAGTTTGATGAATAGTTCTGTGTGCTTCCAAATACATTTGAAGGTCAAAACTTTGGTATTCTCCACCATTGTCACTACGGAGAACTTGAACCTCTGCTTTGTATTAGGTGCCAATCATTTTATGAAACTTTTGAAACAACACGTTCACTTCACCTTTGGACTTCATTAAACATAACCAGGTCATCTTGGTACAATTGTCAATAAAAGTAACAAACCAACGTGATCCACCCAAAGTAGAGACTTTGGACGGACCCCAAACATCAGAATGTATAACCATAAAAGGAACTGGACTTTTATTGAAACTTAAAAGAAACGAGGCACGATAGCTCTTTGCCAGTTCACAAACATCACAGCGGAAAGTACAAATGTCACATTTTCCAAAGAGACTAGGAAATAATTTCTTCAAATAACCAAAGGAAGCATGCCCCAGACGTCGATGCCAAAAGAAGATGTCAAATTCTTCTTCTCCCTCTCAAACCCATCTATAATCAAAGCTTGTTGTAACTTATCCGAAGTTTTTGACGCCAAGTCCAAATAATACAACTTCCCTCGCCTAACACCACAACCAATCGTTTCCCGTGTTCGGATGTCCTTAAACACAAAAAATTTAGGCTAAAAAATTACACACAAGATAAGGCAGTGATTATTCGGGAAACTAACAAAAGATTATAATTTAATGATGGAACAACCAAAACAGAATCTAAATTTAAAGTATCAGTGAGAGACAAAGAACCTTCCCCAATAATCGGGGTTGCAATACCATTGGCAGTAGATATAATTTTTTGCAAGACTGGATTAAGAGAGGAGACCTGTCTAGAATCAAATGTCATATTATCTGTGGCACCAGAATCAATTATCCATGCACTATTAGAAACAGATATAGAGATATGTAAAACCTTTCCACCTTTGTCTGTAGTCGCTACCAACGTTGATGCTTATTTAGCCTCATCATCGTCCAGCCTTGTTTCGACAACTGCAACAGTAGAAGACGTCTTGGAATTCCTCTTCCGTGGATCACGACTATGATCCCACTATTCTAGATAGCCTACAAGTTCAAAACATTTACTTTTGGTATGACCAGTTTGGTTGCAATGAGTGCATTTGTATGTAGACTTGTCAACACTATTAGCGGTTTTAAAATGATTAGGCCTCGCTCGTTCTTGCTGGTGCGAGTGATTTTTAGCTACCATGGCAGAAGTTTCAGAGTTGTCGGATTCACATTTTAGAGTGGTATGTCGTAATCCCTCACGACGAATCAGAGAATAGCATTCCTCCAAATTTGGGACTGGTTCTTTGGGCAGATTCTCTCCACGAATTTTATCAAAATCGTCTTCTAATCCTGTAAGAAATATGTGTACCCTCAATTGTTCAATGGACTTCCGATATGCTTTAACGTCATCTAGATCCTTCATGACCACTTTATCACGGTGATCTAGCTCTTGAAAAATTTTAGTCAACTCCCCATAATATACAAAGAGTGATTTTCCACTTTGTCTAGTGGTGAAGGCCTTCTGGTTTAAAGAAAACACCTATAATTCATCACTTCCATCGTAGAAGGCTTTTGATAGGGCACTTCAAATTTCGTGGGTAGTGGGTAGGCGTAAATAACGCTTCATAATTTCTGGAGACATGGACATCAATAACCACCTCTTGACTTTCTGATTTTCAGCATTCCATTTTTCATAGCCATCTTTAGATTCTGTAGGTAGATTTATCTTACCACAGATGAAGGAGAGTTTCTCCCTCTCAACAATATGCATCTCCATCAACTAGGACCAAATGTCAAAATTTGATTCAGTAAGAATAATTCTTGCATTAAAAACACTCTCAGATTTAACAATAATAGGAACTAATTTCATCCCAAACAATCCAGAAATTTTTTGCACTCATAGTTGTTCTGGGATTGGTTCGATTTTGTAGTTTCAAAGATTCGAAGTTGGGCTCTAGTTCACAAGAGCTTCAGAAGTGAGAAATGCCTCTCTTTTCTCCTGTATCGATCAAACTGCAGACCACAAATACATGCAGTCAAACTCCACCTAAAGCTGTGTATAGAGGGTGGTTATTGTTACTGCCCCTGGATTTCTAAAAAAACCCTTTTACTTCTGATACAACCAAGATCAAAGAATCTAAGCTCTTTAACATACGAAAAATTGAGCAGCGTGCCTGAAGTAGCCAACTAAGACCCTTTCTCGCTCATTTTCGATCTATGCAAAACCTTATGGATTTGCCGAAAACATCCAGAATCGGCGGCGAATCCAAGCTTTCGAAATTGAGATACAACAGCAACAACAATAGTGAGAAGAAGAACAGATGGAGAACAGCAGCAACAATAATGAGATGCAGAATCACCGTACGCTGCTGTCACATGTAATTTCCGATTGTGTGAAACGGTGGTTCCAAGATACCCTCAAGGAAACCAAAGTGGGTCAGATTACAACGATTATGGCGTTCCCAGGGACGCCCAACAGGGATTCGATCTTCAGTTTGGTAAGTTCGTCAATTCAAGTCTTCCCCGGCAATCTCTGGTTCAGATTCTAGAGAATTTCATGCCGATGAACAGATTTTTTACGATGGCTTTAAGCGGTGGTGACTCTTGATTTCGAAACAGCCAACAACAGTGAACCACATACGAGTGACGGTTGGTGGCACCGGTAGTGATTGATGAGAAGCGACAATGGCCTTGGCGTGATGAAAAAACGGTAGGTTCTGATACCAACTTAGAAAATATAATTTCTCCTTCTTTTCATTCATGTCATTACACAGAATATATATACATGATTATATAGCAAGGATTGTCACAAATCACAGGAATTGACTCCTATAAATCTCGAGATTTGATTCTCACAATCAATCTAAAAATAGAAAGATGATCTATAAGAATCAATTATAATAAAAATAAAAAATCTCAACATGAGTATGTTGAGATGAGCAATTTCAAAACACTTTTTTAAAACTATTTTCAACGACTTTCACCAAATAATTTAATTTTCTTGCATATGGACGTCTCCATTATTTGACATCAGAAAGTGGGATTTCTATGTACTCCTATTACTAAAATGGATCCCTTGTAAGCTTCCTCCGAAAGACAATCATCTAGGGCTGTGTGTCCACGTTTTGTGGGACCTTCATTGAGATTCCACTCTAAACCAATTCAATTTTATTAAGTTTTATTCTTTTAGGATCAGTTATATAAATTTTATATCATATTATGCGATTAATCTCATAATTCAAATTTATAAGAAATTTGACAAATTTTACGTTATCTATCAATTATATAACACAATTTTTCTATTTTTAGAATTGAAATTAAATATGTAATAGCATGAAACTAAGTACATACCGGTGGAGTCAGAATCCACTCCAAACCAAGACATGGAATTTCTAAATTACCGTCTAATATAGACTTTTAGCCTTTCTAGTCTAGCATGGGGCCATTCTTTTGTTAGTCAGTTTTTATTTGAATTTTAATTTTTTGATAGGCAAAAAAAAGAAAAAAAAACCATTATATTACTGTATCATGGAAACAAAAGAAAGCATTTTATTTGTTAGTCAATCATGACAAAAATGAGGGGGTTTTGTGGCATCTCAACCCAAAGACAAACAAAGATGACTCCAGGCAACCATATTTGTTATTCTATTGTCATAAAAAAAAAAAAAAAAAATTGATTAAAGTGAAAGAGGGAAAAAATCATGAAAATAAATAAATAATGACATCTTACACTGCATCTCCATGTCATGAAAGGTATGCAACTGACAGTACTGCCTTCTACACATGCATAGAGATATAAACTCACATTCTCAGTGGCGGATGTGAGGGCTGGCTAGGGGCATGGCCTCTCCAAAGATTTGAGATTTTTTTTTTTATTAGAATTATGCAATAATTTAGACATTAATTATTCCTTCTAAAAAATTTTTATCTTTTCTATATCAATCCCTTTATATATATTTTTGTCCATTCCATGCAAAATCTTATGGGTTCGCCATTGCATATACATTGGTGTGTGTACGTTTGTATGTGTTAAGTAGAGAGATCATAAGGGTAAGGGAAAATACACTGATAAATCATTTCTAGTAACAACTTATTGCTTCACTGCTGGAGCATACTATATTTAGACAAGTAAGAGGGAAAAAATGAGATGAGAGCGTACTTCCTTATTTATGATTGAATAACTAATAAGACAAAAAATATATAATTCTCTCATCTTACTTTGAAAAAAATATAACATAGAAAAGAAAGGAAATGGTTTATATTACTTTACTATTATACATTTTATATTGCCTTAAAATAAAGGTATTTTTTATTTTTTTTCCCCATAATTTTAAGATTATTATCAGTATCATAAAAAATTTATTAAAAAGTTCTCTATTTTCCTTCCGTCTACTCTTATTTTGGAAAGAGATCAAATTGGATTTAGAGACTCTTCCATTTCTTTTCATTCCCTCTCATTTTTTTCTCTAATTTTAAACCAATCCTCCTTTTTTTTTATTTATTATAAATTTCTCAATCCAAACAAAGTATTTTAAAGTGGACAGGATGTGATTACTGTTTGATCGTTAATGACACTGGTCAAGGTGGTGCCTGATCAACGCATGCAAGGAGTCGATCAATGGACTTCCAAGGCAGAAAGCTTTGACTCAACGGTAAAGAGAAGAGAGAAAATTCCCCACTCGAGTAGGAGGACAATGTCAGCCAAGGGCATGGACTATAGCATAATGTTAAATCTCAAATGTGTTAATATATCATGTCAATCACATCATTTAACGCATTGTAAATAATATATAATATTATGAACATAATATTATTACAAATTATGAGAACGAATTTTGACATAATAATAAAATTATTTTATTATTATCTATAAGTTATGAGTTCACTCTCGTCACTCACACGTATTGCAATAACCTAACCATTTAATATTCTTATAAACTGTGTAAATCACTAATCAGGAGCAACAGTGGAAGTTTATTTCCTATATATAAATATAGGTTCCTAGAGGGTGATGGGAGCATGGTTCTTACCTTATTCTATTCTAGTTATACATATGTATTTAGTTGTTTCTCACTCTCTTCTTGTACTCATGGAAATCGCTCTCAAGCCAAATTCCAGACAAAGACATGCTGACATATCCGAAGGAATTGTTGACTTAATAAATAGTGTTAGAGATAGCGACTCATATTTTGATAATATGTAAAATTGTACTAATATATTTTGTTCATAAGGTTCATTGCATCTTAATTTTAGTTATGTAGTTAGGATAGAATTGCATGGTATGGTAAGAGTGTATTGAAAAAAATTTCAATGTACAATACTAAGATTAGAGTTTTAATTGTGTTATAATCTTGTTTTTTAAATAGTGAAGAAGAATTTTGCCACTTGCTCTTGTAGATGTAGTTATATTATTGATTTATGTAAATTTTTTGTGTTATTTTCTCTCTTTTTTTAATATATATTTTTCAACATAGCTGCATAAATTGTTAATTTTCAACAAATAGAATATAGAAATTAGCAAGTGATGTGCATGTAATTAAACTGATATTTTGTCCTTCAATTTCCAAGCTAGTGAAAGAGCTGTGCAAAGTAATAGATAGCAATTATTTGAAGGGAGAATGGTATCCAAGTAGGAAACTGTACATAAATCTATACAAACTGAACAATCCATCACTTTTACTTGCAACTTCAACGCAAAATTATCATCAGTATTCCAATATTTGCATAGATGCCGTTGCACACCAGGTGTATATATAATTAATGAGCAATAGAGTTTGAAGGTTGGGAGAAAAAAGAACTGTAAATAAAGAAAAACTCCATGGTGGGCCCTTAATTATGTGCTTATCCTTTTAGAATAAACTAAAGTATAATTGACAGTCCTTTTCTGTCACAGCCAGGCCGGGCATGGCTAGGCAGCTAATAACTGTCGCACATTCATCTGAAATATTAATAATTTATTCAAAAAATCCAAGTTGATCATATTGTATTATTGTGCCAATAATTGTAAGAAATTAGACGATGCTATCGTAATCCTAGTGAGATAATCATAAAAAAATATTAAACACCCTTTACTTCCATCTCTCTCAATGTTAAACATTCAATAATCATCTGTACTAATTAAGTCTGATATTTGGATTACACTTCAATGAAGAGCTACCCTATACATAACAAAATTAACAATACAAACAACTCTCCCCCTCTTCTGTACTGGGACAAGGGATTGCTCGAGTGGAAGGACTCGTAAATCTTGGGTTTGAATCTATTTTACTCGGTCCACTATCTTACACAAATAAAATTTGTGCGAAATAATTAGGTATGATTTGATCACACGAGTTAAGGTTCGCGTTATCAAAAAATAAATAAATATATCTTAGAAGAGAGTATGCAAGGTCTGGCTCCCTCCTGTCGAATCAACAAGGAAAGGTCACTGAGAATTGGTCAAGAAAAGCATGGTCGAAGGCTGGATCCGTGGTCAGTCCATCAAATTCATCTAAGCCTGCAAAGAAGTCGTCACTTAATATCATATCTTTGACCATATATTCTCCATCTTCTTCTCCGCTCTCTTTTTTAATTGCTTCTTGTACAAACTCATCTTCATTACTGGTTGCTGATGAAGGGGTTGTCGGAGATAGAGCTGCAGTTGAAATCGGATCTGAACAATTACTAGAATCTTTGGCTGCCGGCATATCAGGACTGGCAGTGGTGAGGTTCTTAGGGGTAGAAAACTTGTGTCGGGTAGTGCCAGCAAGAGAATTCCGGCGAGTTGGCTGACTGTGGCTGTGTTCAGCAGTGTAGGTTATGATAAATGTATCCGGATCAGAGTGACTCCGCTCGACTTGCTTTCTTGCTAGACATCCTTTTGAGCTGCTGCACCTGTAATAGCTCCTGGTGTTCCACCAAGCAAATATAACAGATTAAATTTATATATACATACATATATATATATATATATATTTAGAGAGAGAGAGAGAGAGAGAGATCTACCTTGGGTACGGGGACCCTTTAATGGGTTTCTGACCATATTTTCGCCAAGCCCACATATCGGAAGAGAGACCTTCGGCCGTTACATGGAGCACCTTTTTTTGTTGATTCTTCCTGTTGCAATTAATTAGAAGCTGAAAAATGTTAACACGGGAACTTGTATGAAATTTTTCAACAGCAAATATTTAAATTCTAACTTAGAAATTAACAGCAAAACCCCTTTGAACAAACTAACCTCCTTTTGTATTTAGCTGCCTGAGCTGTATTAGCACTAGCAACCAAAGTAGAGCTAGCAAGAAGCTGCTTGTCTTGAACAACATTTTCTGGCTCCCTCTCTTCTCTGGAATGATCACTAAGGACGTTTTGTGGGGAAAGTGGATTCATCACTGGGTAGAAAGGCTTGTAAAGTTGCTCTAATTCGTCTAAAACTGTTGTGGTTTCGAACATATAATCGGGAGAAGCACTGAAAAGAAAGCCATCTTCTTGTATGGTGAAAGGAGAAAAGCATGTTGGTGAATTGTCCATGGAAGTAGTAATATTGGAGAAGTCGTTGGTGCATCCTCTAACCACAGCTTGCAGATCCCAGTCACTCATGCCCGCAAAATCGCTCATTGGATATCTGATTGTTGTGCAGATCAGGAAGAAGGACTTGCAGAAGCAGAAGAGAGCAGCTGACTTTCTGATTTTAGAGAGATGCCGAGATGAAGATATATGTTACAGGATTTTCAAGGCAAGTTAGTGATATATCGTGGGTATATATGCGTGTGCGTGTGTATATATATATATATTCACGCGCATATATGAATATATGGAGATGAAAGGAAGCGAATGGTTTGATGTGTGCCTAGATCTCTAGCCGCCCGCCCCCGAACCGGTTTTGCATTTCCATTGGATTGGGTTGACTTCGATAAAATGTCAAAGGGAGCTATTTTTTTATATTTTTCTAAAGTTAATTGTCAAAGGAAACTAAATAGGAAAATCATACACGAATACACGCTTTCACCTTTTACTCGCTTCTCCTTCTTTGACGAAGGCTTTTTGGACCAAGAATAAAAGTTAGTAGATTAAGATGCCATAATATATATATATATATATATGATAAATGCTCTTTTAATTAAGTCATGCATGCCTAAGCAATGGTTGATCTTTTGGTACTTTTTAAATTTTTTATTCCATCCAAAAGCCATGACCTACACAATAGGAAAGGAACTGTGGGAGTATCCTTTCCTTACCCATGACCCTTTTAATTTGGATGGGAGTACCTTCCACATTCCATAATCCTTTTAATGTGGATAAAAGTAGAATTTGGCCTCACATTTGTGATAAGAATTTTCCTTCATTTATTGTATATTTTTAATATAATGTGTCAGAATATAATATTTTAAAAAAATAAATCTTGTGGGATCTAAAATCATGACATAATACATTAGAATACAATTAGGAATATAAATTAGAAATACATAACATCTTCTTCTCTGATTTGTTATAAATCGATGTTTTCGCTATTGTGAGGTACCTTGATGTATTTTTTCTTGTTTTTGTCATGCCAACTTGATCAAAGAAAATAAAAAATAAAAAATTCTAAAAGTAGATTGATTGTGTTATATGTATCTTACATTAATGACTAAGATTTTAAAAAGCTTAATTATAAGTGTGGGTCATTGTATCATGTATTTTTTAGACTAGTCAATAGACAATATTGTATAAAATAAGTTCAAACATCACCGATAGAAATAGTAATAGGGTGGGTTCAAGTTGGGAGTCTCTCCTCCATCTACGTCCCTTTAAAAAATAGCATTTCACACGTCGGCCTTGTTTATTATATACCATGTCCCAACCTTGCCGTGCCCCCTCCCCCCCCCCCCCTCCCCTCCCCTCCCCTCGTCGATCTAAAGATTGTTTTTAAAAAAATAAAAAATAATCTACTAATATTATAAAAAAATACAATACAAATTCATATATATATATATGTATATATACACATATTATACATATGCACATATTTAGATTTATATATGTGACAGTATTTAATGAAATATAAAAATAGGTTTCCATCATGATATCTTTTGCACTTCCCTTCTTTATTGATGTCATAATTTGTATTTTTTATTAAATCAATAAAAAAAATCCCTCCGATCAAAAAAATTACAAATATTAAAGAGTATTAATATAATTTAAATATATAATTGGGGCGGGACGGGGGTACCTTCTCCCATGTCCTCTCCATACCTGTATCGAGTTTTAAAATATTTCTCCTTCCCTTCCTCACTCTATCTTTTTTATTTTTTTCCAAACCTTTCTCATTAATGACAGAACAAATTGTCATTCCTAATCACCGGATGACTATGATGTTAATGCGGTTATAGGTGTGGGCTTGTTTTCACAACCTTCATTTTGCATTTAGACTCTTTCATATGTCAACTGGAAAAACTTAATACATTAATTAAGTTACTTATTTATCATTTTGTGACTTGAATGCCTTATTTATTGGCCAAAATATCTAAGAAAAAAATCCTTAAAAGTTCAACTAAAAAAATCTATCCAATAAATACATGGAAAAAAATTTGTTAAGATATTCATGTAAACGAATGTGGCAAAAAGATTTATTTATAAAAAAAGAAAATAGTGGCAATGAAAAATAAAATGATACTACAATCGATCTTCCAATAATTAAAAATCTTGGGAGACTCGGAATTTATATATAATTAATAAAAATATTAATTATTAAGTTTTATCATGATTTTATTTTAAAAAATTCTTACAATTATATTGTGATCTGTAGCATTAAAATAGGACATACATGCATTCAGAAGGTTGATGAACTTTTTTATAAATAAATAAAAATGTGTTATATCTATTTAAATTATAAGAAAGCTCTTAATCTCTTTTTTATTACTAAAAACTTATTATTATTAATGGTCTTAATATAATATATATATATATATATATATATATTTACACACACACACATAAGTACGCATATTTTTCTATGCTAATAATTAGCACAATAAAGAAACTCTTTAATAGAATTATTCATCATGAAATGAAATTAATTTTTCAAAAAAATTATTAACTAAAAGAGATTATTAACTTGTTCACTATTAATATGTTCGTAATGTTAATTAGTACTATATATTTCAGTAAAACTTCTTAATCTTGTACAAGCTATAGGTTCTTTTATTTAGTTATGAGTGCTTTGTAGAAGACACTAATTAATCAAATTAATTAGAAAATTGAAAAAAAAAAACTTAATAAAATGAAATTGACAACCACGCTTACAACTTGCAATGAGTTGATAGTTTCAAAACAGAAGCATGAACTCCACGGGGTGACGGTGCTGAAAAACGACCATTGAAAATTGATGAAGCAATATTATGGCATTGCGTGAATTAAAGGTAACTCGTAGGGATTGGACTTTTGGGACCGCCACCGCCGCTACCATACCTAATTTGCACACCATATTCTCCTTTGTCTCCATTACCATCTTTTATATATATATATATATATATATATATATATATATATATATATATGTGTGTGTGAATAAGATAAATGTTACCGTCAATCACAAGTGTATATATATATATATATATATGTGTGTGTGTGTGAATAAGATAAATGTTACCGTTAGTCACCAATGAAAAAACTAGCGATCTAAGCGTATTACGATTAGTTATGAGTGAAAAAACGTACTATCCGATTAATATTTACATTATACACATCCATACCATGCACGATTAATGATTGACATCAGAGATCATAAAGAAGATATATATATATATATATATATTAGCAGCATGTGTAGGTGAGGAGAGAGGTTTGGTAGGATATGAAAGCTCTGGGTTTCGTATTTGGGGACTGTATCCTAAGGCCGACAAAATTTAGAGAAACCGTGTTTGTAATTGTAAGTTCAATTTTGTTTGGTCACTCGACATTGACATTCAAAATTTTAGGCTGAAAAGCATTATTATATGAACTACAACTATATAATATGTCAAAAAAAACTATAATATGTCAAAACTCTTTCACCAGCTTGCGTTTGAAATCTCCAATCCTCATCAGTGATTAGACCACAGAGTATGAAATACTAGCAGCAAGTGGGTCATTCAATTAGTCTTCAGAACAGTGGACAATATGTGTCATCGACAGGTTATTAGTAAAAAAGTAACTTTTGAGTAGGGGTGTCAACACGACACGATAACACGACTCGAACACGACGCGAAGTTAACGAATTTGAGTTTAACATAAATAGATTTGGGTTATAAATGGGTTGACACATATAACACTATTAATAAACAAATCGAGTTTGAGTTTTAGTAGTGTTAACCTGTTTAACACTATTTAACCCGTTTAATTATAAAAAAATATCATGAATTAAGGTAATTCGTCTCATATTGAAAGTTTATCAATGTTTTGAGATTTTTTTATTTATAAAAGAGGTTTCTACTTTGATTTAGTATATGTTCAAAGTTTACTAAACATGAAAATTATCTATACATATTGAAAGATAGGTAAATTTTTTATTTAAAAAGTAAAAAATTAAAATAAACAGATTAAGTGTGTTGATACGTGTAACCTGTTTAATAAATGGGTTGGGTTTGGATTTTGAAACTTGACACGATTAGTTAATAGTGTCAGTTAGGGTTAACACATATTTTTTAATATGTATACATTGACACGACTCAAACACGATACGATAACACGAATTGACACCCCTACTTTTGAGTAGTTCAGATGATAAGGTTTTAGCGATTATTATCTTAAGATTACAAGTTTGAAATTTCTCATTAAGCGATGTGAGTGGATTATAGCAGTGTTTTAACAGAGTTTGCCTTGAAATCACACGACCAAAGGCCTATGGTTAGAAATACTTTTTGTCATGATAAATAATAATAAAAAAATTCATTTTAGTTATAAAAATAAAAAATAAAAAAAAAAATTGAAAGTACAACATTTCTCTCCAACAAGCTAATTCTTCTGCATAATAGCTATATCCCAAACCAAATTTGACTAGAAATTTTAACCAGCAATCTTCTCTCTCCCTTCTGTGAGGCTGAGACCTTTTCTTTTTTATTAAATTATATTAATTATTTTTAAAATTTTGACAATTACACTGATCTATCTTAAAATTTTTGAGATTACACTAACATTCTTTCCTTTTACTAATAAACTATAAATACTCCCTCTAGTAAGATTTTTTCAAAATGATAAAATCATCCTTTTCATGTTTTTTTTTATCTCAATTTTTTAATTTTGACTAATTTTTTTAAAGAATTTTTTAATTTTATATAAAAATAAATTTAAGGTTTTACTCAATATTTATTTAAAAATGAAGAAAAAAAAAATAATAATGGTCTATATTGAAAATGTAAAATATATATATATGCAAGGGGCACTTTTGTCATTTTAAATAACAATTTTGATCGAATAGGGCTATTTGTAGTTTGTCAAGTAAAGTATAAACTATCAGTGTAATTTCAGAAACCTTATAAAAAGTTAATATAATTGTCAGAAACCTCAAGAGATGTCATTATAATTTATTCTTTTTTCTTTCAAATAGTAAATGAGTTTTAATTAAAATAAAAAGTCGTTTTAGAGTCGGTTTTTCAAAAAATTGACTACCTAATTAGAAAAATAAAATTTTAACTAAAAATTGGTTAATAATTTTAGAGATGTTCTTATTCTTGTCATGAGAAGTTGCACAATTGCCAGTCAAATGATCAATGTGTATTTTGAAAATAATTTAATATCAATCCACCATGTTCCATATTTTTAGAGATAAGAACTCTTATGTTTTTAGAGAGAATAAATGCTATACAAACTAAGAAACATCAGAGTTGGTTAGGGGGCGCGCGGTTGGTCAATCCAAATCATGATTTTGATACATGAAAAAATATGAAATTAGCTTTTGACTTGGTCCACTAATTTTTTCAAACCATAGTTTAAGTAATGAGGCCCACAAAATCCCAATTGTAAAATCATGGTTCAGAGAAAAACTAAAAAATTCAACTTGGCAAAATAAAGTTGACTTTTTATAATTTTTAGGAAAAAATATTAAAAAATCACTAAAATAAATTTTTCAATTTAAAAAATTCATAATATATTTTTTCTATCTAAAAAGTTTAAAAAATAAATTTTTAATACAGACAAAGTCAAATTTTAATTATAAAAAATGTTATATTTTTTTTATTGAAAATTTTGTTGTGTTTATTATTAAATATTTTTAAAATATATCTTGAAAAATATTTTAATTTATTTAATAATATTTTTTAACGATATTAAGATGAAAATTAATAATTAAAGAGGTTTGAATTACCATTACCTTTTATATAAAAGTGACGTTACTCTAACACTATGTTTGGATGGAAGAAATTGGAAAGAAAGAGATGGGTAGGAGATCTTATATCATCTTTGTTTTAAAAATTAGGAAGGAAATGGAGGGAAATGGAGGGAAAGCTTAATCCTTCTTTAAGAAACTTTGTTACCCCTTCAAAAGTGGGAGGAAATGGAAGAAAATGAAACAATGATTTAATAAATTTTTAATAATACCAATATTATCCTTAAAATTATAAAATTCAAAATAAAAACGACACCTATATCCTAAGACATCCAAAGGGTATAATAATAAAATCATATAAAATCATATCCTTTCATTTCTCTCCTTTATCATTCACAAACAAGATGAAAAGATTATATTAGTCTTTCCTCTCCTTTCATTTCATTAGTTATCCAAACATAAAGGAGGGATTACTATCTCATCTCCTCTCTTTTTTCTTTCTTTTCTAACTAATACTTCCATTTTCTTTCTCTCTTACTTATCCAAACGAACTGTAAGCTTTGCATCCGCGGGTCTGAATTGGTTCAAGTTGGCTAACACAATGCACTCACTAACAGTCAGAGTGGCCCAAACCAATGGCCTATAATAACAAACCCAAATTCAAAAATCTGGAGAATCTATCAGACAACCCTGACCCTTTTATCGTGTAATTCAATTTAAAAATATAATTTATATATTCAAAACAACAAAAAAAAAACGTATATAGATTAGTTTTTATTTCAAAAATTTTATTAAATTAGTTTTATTATTGTATTTGAAAAATAAACTCCATTTTTTCCCTCTTTTCTTTTTTGGTGGAAAATTATTCTCCTTTCAATTCCTCTCCCTCCCTCTTTCTCATTCTCCCCTCCCCAGTAATCAAAGTCCCATCAACACGCCTACTAATGTCTAACTTGGTTTACTTATATTACGAGTCTGGTGTCAAAATAAACAATAAATCACAAGTTGAATTTATGTAACTTAGTTCATTTTATAGTCTTTTATAAGATTGAAAGAGTTTATGAAATTCTATAATAAATTGGGTAAGCAATTACATAAAGTGATAACTAGTTTAAACAAATTGGCCTTTAATTGGTGGAAATTGATGTCAAAAGAAAAGAAAGGAAAATAATTTTGATTAGGATACAATTAGCCGAAGTTATAAGCCTACTAATCACATGAAAAAATGACTCATTATCATACAATAAATTTTAGCTAGTTGGGAGATGTGGCTTATTTCTCCATCCAAGCTATCAATTGAGTTGGACTTTATTTTCAAAACTCATATTTATGGGGCTTATAATTGTTCGATGATCATTTGACAATTACTTTGTTTGCCTAAATGTCTAGAATTGATTGAGTTGTGTAAACTTAGAGCAACTCTAAAAGCGAAATCATTGTTAGTGATATGGATAATATTATTGTAACAAGTAAATTACGTATATAAATATTATATACGGAGCATAGCAAATGACATTTTTGCTATCCAAATGTCTCCCCTGTTGGAGTTGCCCTAATAGCATCTCCAAAACAGGATGTAAAAGGAGAGGCATATGTCATAACTATCAATTTGTCTCTCATTCACTCATTTTCTACACTCTAGCAAGGGAGTCATGATTTGAGGTATTTTGCCTCAAGCTAATAAACAGTGTCAGGTGAGAGACGTACGTATATGCCTTTATTGGAAAGAGAGAGAAGGGAGACAAAATTTGAAAGAAAAACAACAAACAGAAGAGAGAGGAGAGAAGAGACAAAAAATATATTAAAATATAAAATGAATAATCATTTTGATTACCATTGTTAGAATGCATCTATAATGTTGAGAGTTATTAGTGTGAGAATAAATACTATAATATGAGGAAAATAAATTTTTACTTCTAAAAATGTCACTCCTTCTATAGCTAAGTGGACTTGTAAAATAATTATTATAACTAATGGTGTAACTCAGACGGACGGGACCTAATTTAAGAGTTGTCCAAGTTGAATTCAAGTTCTTAGTTCAAGTTCGAACAACCCAACCCAAATCTAAATCCTTTGTATCGGGTTCACCCGAACCAGACTTCGAACTTAAATTCTTTTCTAACTCAATTACATTTAAATCAATTAAACCAAAATATAAAAACTTGATAGCCCTAATAGATGTCAATTCCGGGTCTGATTGCAAAGAATTTAGTTGTGGACATTAGTTAAAGAGATGATGAAAGTTGCTAAGATAAGTGGGCTTATGGTTTGATGAAGAAGAAGCATTTTCAATATAAATTGAACTGTATGAAACTGAATTGTTAGTAAATAAAGCAATCATTTCTTGAGGAGGTCACTGTTTCTCATTAAATGCTCAAAGAATCGAAGAACATATATATATATATATATATACACACACACACACACGCACATACTGCCATATATAAATGGTATGGAAAAGAATTAATATGATGCTTACCTATTTCAATGACCATAATTTCTTTGTAATTTCAAAATGGACGATGCAATTAAGTGGCAACTTGACAATGAAGTGGTATCCTAATTTTATTAGATTAATTTATTTTCTATTCCGCCTCACATATTTCTCTAATCTCTTGAGTAATTGCAGCAACTGGTGAAGTATTAATTGGGAGATGGGGCTGAGAAGATCTTTCCCTACGTAGATGAAGAGACGGAGAAAGATGGGCTACCAGATTCTAGTTTCATCTTAAAATAAATAGCCGGTCAAGATTAAAATTTTGAAATCTATATGCTACATGTTGATCGTCTATGATATATATATATATATATATATATATGTAAGGCGGGCTTGAGTTCGGGTTCTTGAGGCCTCTGTCCAAGCCCAGCCGAATTGGAATTAAAGTCAGATTTGAATATTTTTGTCAAAGGCCAGCCTAGAATATAAAAAGTATTATCCAAGTTTCAAATAAAAAATCAGACTAAGCATAGGTTGCCTGTCTAAGTTGTTTTATATATACATATATATATATATACATATATATGTATATATAATATCCGTGTATATATATGTAAGGTTAGGGCTTGAGTTCGGGTTCATGAGGCCTCCGTCCAAGCTTAGTTTGTTTGTCTAAGTTGTACTTTTGATTTGAGATTATGTAAAGTTGATTATGATAATTGAGTCGTCTCTACATTGAGAGTTAGTGGTTAGAATTTAAAAATAAATTTGAATATTATAAAGAAGACAATTTAGTCTGATTCGTATAAATTGATCGAAGGATACTCCTTTATCGATTAATAAAAAAAAGAATTAATTATGTTAGCTAATTTTTTATTATAATTTGCTAAGTACTTGTTTGGATGGGTAGTAAAAATGTGTGTTTAGAAAAAAGTTATTTTACTAATTTTTTTTTAAAATGCACGTTTTAAAAATATTAAAATGAGCATTTTAAGAAATTTAAACAAACAAACAATTATTCAAAAAAATTCGTTTCAAATGTAAAAAATTCAAAATATTCGATTCCAAACACAGCTTTAAAGTGTTCAACCCATTGCTTCCTTCCAAAAACAAAACAAAATACTCACAAAATAAATGACATGAAGAGTCGTGTTATATTAGGAACAATTTAGCCTACGATTTCAGGATTTTTTATTTTTTATTTTTTTAATGCAAGGATGGAATTCACGCCTATTATGTAGAGGGTGGAAACTTACAAAGCTCGGTCCTAACCTACCATTTCGAAAGGCATTCTTTAAATCACTCCACCGCGCGCGAATCACTCGCATTCCAACTCTTGAGGTGCAAAGTGGCAAACGATGGGAGATCTCTGCAAATCCTCCATTTTCTTCTCCGATCAGCATCTTTGCTATGCCGATATCCTTCCTCCTTCAGAGGTACTTTACAAGTCCAATCAATATCATATAGATATACATCGTATACACACTATATATTCCTTTTCTGCAATTGAATTTGTGTTCAGGTCCGAGCAAGAATCGAAGTTGCAGTCGTCAATTTCCTCAAGATATTGAGTTCTCCGACTCCTGCAATCTCAGACCTCCCTCTGGTTTGAAATTCTCACTTTTTCACCTTCTCGTTCGCTTTTGTTTGATTGCTTCAATTCCTACTCAGAAGTGCATATAGATTAGTGTTTATGAATTCTGAAGTGGTTAATCTGTGAATTGACGAACCTAAACGCATAATCATGTAATGATATCTATGAGTCGTTTTAAGTACATAATTGGCTTTTTGAACGGAACAGATTAATAGAAGATCGAATAATAGCAGAGTGAGTCAGGGTTTGTTGACTGATGCTTCAAGGATATTTCTCTCTCATTCGTTTTGCACGAGATCTTTGATGAGAGAAAACACCGCTAAAGCCTTCATTAGAGGTTAATGACCTTACTCATTTCGCCTCTTATTCTTCAAAATTTTCAACACACATGCATTCATACTATGTATTTATACTATATATACACAGCCTTATAGCCTGGCTTTACAAAGAGTTGTTTGGAGAAGACAAATTCATGTTATAGCCTCTCCTTTTTAACTCTTTTATACATGTTCTTCCTCCCTCCATTTCTCTCTATACAGTGTGGAAGGTGATGGAGATGTGTTACCAGATTCTGGTTCAGGAAAAGAGAGTGACTCAGAGAGAGCTATTCTACAAGTTGCTTTGTACTTCACCAGACTATTTCACATCTCAATTGCAGGTCAATAGGACAATCCAAGGTCACACACTCTTTCTTTATTTTCTTTTCCATTTTCATCAGGCTAATTTGTATCATCTCTACAGCACCTAACCTATGCCTATATACTAGATAGTATATCTAATGTATAGAATACTTGCAATGGTTTGCCAAACAGATGTGGTAGCTTTACTTATGTGCAGCCGGTTCAGTCTTGGAATCATGGCATCTAGCAGGGGTGCTGTTGCTGGCCGCCTGTTGCTGCAGGCATACATCCTTATCCTTTTAACTTTATTCTAACACTGAAGTCCAATTTGTGCTTCAATTCTCGCATTTCGTAGTCAATGACTAAAAAACTTGTGACGGGGAATAATCTGCAGACTGGAAGTCCTTGGCATAAGCAACTTTATGTGGATCAGTATATTTTTCCTGTATTCATTTTGGGAGCAGTACTCTTAATCAACTCTGTGCAGTATTGAATCCAAATCAGGATAGATAGGACATAAGCCTTGAATGAAAATGACTATCCAATCATAATGGAACTAGTTGATTTATTTTGCATTTGGAAGCTATTTCTGAAACTCTAATGAAAATAAACTACTTTCTTGTTCCTTTGAATTAGAGATTTTTTAGTGTCATTCTATTTGTCAATGAAAATTGGGATGCTGGGGCTTATGCCTATTTCCTTTACTTGCAAACTACCGAAAAAAGGAGCCAAACCAAGAGGTTGTGGACTGCTGTGCTTGTGGATCTTCTGGTTATGCTATTTCTGGTAACCTGAATTTGTTAGAGAAATTGGTCATGAAGACAGATGCCCGGTATATTATCGTGGTGGAGAAGGTACTTTGCTGGTTTAAATTCCTTGTGAACAAATTATGAAAGCTTTTTCTTTGCAGTTACAAGATATTATAAAAACAATTGGATTTGTTTAGCATGCAATATTCCAGCGGCTGGCTGAGGATTGCATATTCAATCAAATTCCAAGTATTCTCATCACAGCTAAAGGATACCCAGATATTGCCACAAGGTAACTTTAAACAGATCACACCCATTGAATTTTAGCTCAACTGCTCAATGCTTTTTGTTTAGACCTTACAAGAAACTCCAAGTCATAGACTCAGCCCTAAATTCACATTTTCCCTCATTCTCAAGTCATGCTAATTTTTTGTCTGCCAGATTATGATCATAACCTAGGTTCTGAAATGCCAAACAGGTTTCTTCTCCATCAGTTCAGCAAAGCTTTTCCTGAGTTGCCAATTTTGGGGCTATTTGACTGGTATGGATGTCCTTTCCTCACTGCATAAATGTTTAGGACTATAAATGAGTTGAGTCGAGCCGAGCAATGGGTTGTTCGAGTTTGGCTTTGCTAAAATAAACGAGTTTCAAATTGTGTTCGAGCTCAGCTTATTAATTTTTTGAGCCAATCTTGAACGAACCTCTAGTCGAGCTGAGCTCAAGTAGCTTATTTTTTATACAGTATTAGACCTCTTATTGGGTTATCAAGCCGAACTTAATAAATTAACAAGGCTCAAAATATATTCAAGTTTAGCTTGTCTATCTGTAGAGCCTCTAGTTGAGCCGAGCTCGAATAGTTTGGTTCGTTTTACAGCTCTATAAATAATAAAACCTATAATACTCACCTGCAATTTTCAAATTTAAATTTCTTTAAGGAATCCAGCTGGATTAGCTGTACTATGCACCTTCAAGTTTGGAAGCATCGGGATGGGCCTGGAGGCATACAGATATGGTAATGTCTTCTGTGTCACAGAGTTTTAATACCCTCTATTTGTGTCATAGGGAACATCAACACCCATTAATATTTCTCTCATTCAGCTTGCAATATCAAGTGGTTGGGACTGCGCAGGGATGATCTACACCTAATGCCTGAAGAGTCTCTAGTCCCATTGAAGCCACGAGATCTACAAATAGCCAAAAGCTTGGTATCCTCTGAAATATTGCAGGTAGATTTCACAAACACAATAGAAATACTATATCATGCATCCGAATCTTTGACCTGTGTGCTGGGGAAGGGGGGTTTGTTTATCTTTTTTTTTTTTTTTTATTTTGTCAATTTTCTCGGAAAAGATCAAAATCTGATTGAGGACGTTTTTAACAGGATAATTACAAGGAAGAGGTGGCAACAATGGTTGAGAGTGGTCAAAGAGCAGAAATCGAAGCTCTCTACTTTCATGGATACAATTTCTTAGGGAAATACATAGCGAATAAAATTGTACAGGCCAATTACATCTAGGGAAACATTTGTGGATACAGGAAAATGCCTGCTTGACATTGATATCTTTCAAAAGCCATAGGGTAGAGAAATGAAGCTTGTTAAGTGCAGTAGAGACAGGAAAATAACCAACTTGCTTGGCATTGATATCTTTCAAAAGTCATAGGGTAGAGAAAAGAAGCTTGTTAAGTGCAGATGTGCATTCCACTAAATAGAAAATTAGGTAGCTGGTTATTCCAGGCTTGTACAATACCAACTTCGCCAGGAGCTATTAAAAAGAGTTGGGGAAACATTACATTAGAACCTAGCTCAATCCTGAGTTCAGAGAATCAACTACTCCATTTACATTCAAGCCAGACACCTTTGGACAACACCAGGGCTCAAATGATGGCAGCTATAACTGGCCTGTAAGGCTACAAGTATCACCTTTCATTTTTTCTTTTCGGGAGGAGGGGAGCTGGTTATGTGTAATACTGATTGTCAAGGGAAAAATTCATATGATTAACAGCCGTTGAGATCATATTTAACGGCTCTTATACCCATGTTCAATTATAAGTAACATTCTATCGAACTTATATTTTTCAACAGCGTATTTTTCAATATGCGTAGCAATCAAATGTATGTATGCATGCTATGCTTAACCAACAAGGAGTCCCAGAAAACCACTTCTTCGTTCGAGGCACAAGAAAATAGATGATGAGAGCAAATCTCTAAATTCTATGGAAAGAATGAAAAATGGTCTTCCACCTCTTTATTCTAACAGTAAAGCATCTGACCATTATGAGTCAATTTATGAGTGTCAAATAATACAAAGCTTAAGCAAACAACACTACTCCTTTCCAGATTTTATATTTAATTCAGCGTAAATCAACCATAAATAATTTGAGTATTTGCAACCTCTTCAACAAATCCAATAAACGGCATGACAAATGAAACTGCCTTTTAATCTAGTCTCAGCTGCAATGTACAGATCGTTACAGGAATACATCAAATTCCTAACAAAAATTTATCAGCCTCTCTTCAATGTGAGAGAGACTCTCTTTCCATCCACCAAGAATTTCTCACTGCCTTCCAGCTGCGAAAACAAATTAAGGTTTAAGTGCCTGCTGAATGAGCAAAACAAGAAGAAAAAGAAGATGCATCTTCATGAAGCATTTTTTAAACTGTGTTTGGCATAAGCACCATAATCTATTCCATACCTTCTGTTTCAAGAAAGCAAGGGCATCTCTTTTTGAAGAGAAGTTGGCAAAAACGGAAGTGTGTTCATCAATAAGAACCTTAAGCTGTTTAAGCTTTAGCGACTCTCCAGGCACCTGCGCAAGCAGTGGATCAGCGGTCAAAAAATATGTAGGATTTTAGATAATTTCACAGTTTCAGGTGACAGCACCTGACGAAGAAGTTGTCTACAGAGCTTTTTGAGCTTTACTATTTGTTCATCATTCCTTTCAATGTCTAAAACATCACCATGTTTTCGTTTTGCTGAAGCATGAGAATCAGTAGAGTCCTCGCCATCACTGTCACTAAAAGATGTCTTTTTCCCCTGAAAGTGGACACCAGCTATCTTCTTTGGACGGTCCTTGATGCCCAATCCTTGTTTTCCACAAGTGGATTTGTTCTGTACATAAAATCTTGCATCAATAGTTCATTTTTGTAACCTCGATAGTGTTTATATTATTTATAGATTAAAAAGTAACATCCAAAACTATTATTGTTGACCATCCCCATTATACAAGACTTATTGACATTCACATCAGCATACATTCATATTTAACAGTTAAGAAAAGAATTAGTCTCGTGTGATCATGTCTCATAGAAAACCAGATGCTTATAGAATCAAACAAGTATCAATAGTCGTTTTCCTCTGCTTCTGCTAGGGAATAATTCGGCGAGATATATCAGCAAAACATCAAAATATAATAAGGTGCTTGTATTTTTTTATTTTTTTTGGGAAATGTTAATTTAAAAAAAAAACAACTGAATTGATGGCCCGGATCCTGTAAATCCCAGGATTTGGAAATTTTAGATGTCCTATTGTCAAAAATTTCATGATTTTCAGATCCTACAGGGGTGTCAAATCCGCATTATACAACACTCTAAAATACCACCATCAAAATAGCCATGATTTGAAGAATCACACAATGCTATGACTCAAGTTAAGTAGTACGAGCCAAGTACAAGTATGGTTGGCCCTCTAATAAATAATTATTGTGAAAGATACAAAAATTATAAGTAATAATTTATTGTTTCACTTATTAACTATTAAACTTCCACCTGTATATATGTATTCCTATTGCAAAAAGAAAATCATATATAAATCTTTTTTTGGATAGGTAAATCACCCTAAGGAGACTTGAACTATCAACCTCCCATATGGGGAGGTGGAAGAGGTACCAATCAAGCTAGAGCATGTTGGTATCTTATTAAGTATATTTTCAATATTATATTGAAAAAAATAAATATTATTTTCCAACTTAAGATACAAAACCTTTTCAACCATGTGACGGAAAGGCATATTGGTTCCTTTTCAAGAGCACAAGTCCCTCTTAAGTAAGGGATTGTAATGGCATGTTGGGGAGCTAATGTTTTATAGCTCGACCAAGCCTGCCTATGGGTAAGAGTTGGTCGACCAATCTTCTTTTGAGACCTTGGCTCTTGGTCATTGATGAAGAGGCAAAGAGCATTACCGGGTATAGAGAGTCCCTCGGTGTGAGTGGCTCTTTAAGTTAAGTATACCCTTTATCAAGGTTATTCATAATGTCCATGTGTCACTCTAGGAGTGGCTACTGTGGTTATGACGAGGATGTTGACACGGTTGTTGGGCTTTACGAGTTGACCCATGTGTCTGTTGGAGATATTGCCATGTGGTTTCAGTGGGCGTGGGTAGACCAAGTACCCACAACAATAAAAAAAATAAAAAAGATTAGGAGCTTTCTTATTACGTAAATTAGATATAAATTATATAATACATTTTGTTTGTGAAAAAAGTTTATCATCATTGAAAATATGTATGCATGTTCTATTTCCCAAAATTATTCATCAAGAGTCAACTATATTTCTGTGTGTTGGGTGTATATATACGTATGCATAGAGAGAGAGAGAGAGAGAGAGAGAGAGAGAGAGCGCTGGTACATTTACAATGAGCATGGATATTCCTGGAGTCTACCCTTAATAGGCCTAAAGCTTCTCCCCAATTTTTCATAATTAAAAAAAAATTGAAATCTACTAATGTATCATTTTTTATTGCATGGCTTACCAATAAAATTTATTTTAAAAAAAGAAAAGAAAATAAGACTAAAACAAAATGGCTATTGTCTTTTGGATTCTCTAGATTGATAATTGAAATCCTGGGTTTTAAAAAGAAGAAGAAGAATTAAAAAACCATCTATTCTGAAGACCGGAATTTAAAATCCCAGGGTTTTTAAGTCCCGTGATTTCTAAATTCTTTGAAAAGATGATAACTTTAATAAATGTGACAATCAGCAACCAATAATTTTTCCTCTTTATACACATTCTATAACACGAAGTGAAATACCCCCTCCCCTCAAAACCAAAAAAAAAAAATTAAAAAACGAAACCAGACAGCCAAAAGTAAGCCAGCATGGGTTAAACCCAGATAGGTTGCTTTAATTGATCAGAGAGAGACGAAGAGGGAGAACAGCGGGGAGTTACGGATAAATTTTGCATACTTCACAAGAAGTTAGTAAAAGAATATGTTCATGCATACCTGGACAAGGTTGTAAAGATTCTCTTGATCCTCTTCACAGAACATGGTCCTCTCCTTAGAATTTTCAGCATTTTCAGCCAGGAGGGATTTCCTTCTCCTGGATTCTGCTCCAAGAAGACCCCCTGAGATAAACCCAAGTTTATAACCCCACCAGTCTGGTGAAACATCTTTATTTTTGTTCCCTGCCACAATGTTCCCACGTCAATTTAAATGACTGCAAGATGTTAGTATATTTGTTGAGAGAATTGAAAGGTCACAAGTGACTAGCATATGGTAACCCAGTAGACATTAAATATACCAGATATGCAGAGATATATTCAAATATCCAACAAAACACCATACAGTAGAGAAAGTTACACTACAGGATCAGACTATGAAAGATGGTGACAGTTATAAGCATTAAAAAAAATGTCACAAATGAAGGGGATTGGCCCGAAGTTTTAATGTCTCACAAAGCACCTGTCCAACCAATCAAAAAAGTACAGCTTTTCAATAGAAAGTATCAATATTTTATTTTACAATGGCTAGAGAAGAATCTAACAAGAAAAAGACAGAAAGAAAGCCACACAACTTAACTGAACAATAATCTAGCATTGTAAAGTGACTTTGATGTGGACAGCATACAATTTAACAGTTATCCAGGCTTGAACTAGAATGGGCAAACAAATGTCATCTAATGAAGGTTACCTTCAAGATCAGAAACAAAATTTTCAAATGCCTCCAATGGCTCCTCCAATTTGGCATCCTGATTATGTTTAGTCTGAGGGCACTCCTCAACTTTTTTTGCCTACAGTATATAACACCAAGAGAAACTAAGAAGTGAATATATATATATATATATATAAACTGCAATCTAGCTTCCAAATCATACAGATTAGGAGTTCTGGTGGAACATAATAATTAAATTTCCATCAACATGAAACAATTCAAATAATAGTCTTTAGAGTTGGCATAATAATAGGTCATAATAGCCATTTTTTCATAAGTAGTCATACAAGCCATTTATGTAAATTGTAAAAGAAATTATAATTGAAAATTTAGGACTCAAATTTTGAACATATTTTAGGCTTAATATAGTTGAATACTGATACAAAGAAGCATATGGTTCTATTTTTCACAGGAAAAAATCTACTGAGATTGGCTACTCACAACTAGTATCCCTTCAAGATCCTGGGAAGAGTATGCATGGACAAGCTTCCCTCTCTCTCTTTTCTTATATCTGGCAATTAATTAGGAAGTAAAAGAAAAAGTATATAGTACTGAAACAATCAATAGTCAAGTTTTGGAATGCCCAGAAACAAAAAAGTGAGTCAAATATCAATTATGTAATGACCTTCCTTGTGGCCGAGTAGCCTTGACAACTGAATCCTGGCGGTCTTTAGATGCATCAGTCTCTTTGCCTTCAGTCTCATCCTTCTCAACAGCTGTTGCATGTATGCAAAGATGATCCTCATTGAGTTATGTCATGATATTAAGTGCAATAATTTACTTATCAAAAGAAATTAAGTGCAATAATTCCACATTTCCATTTATTTGTACCTTCATCGTCTTTCGTTGCCACCGCTTGCTACAAATTTAAACCCCCCACCAAAAAAAAAAAAAAGACTAAAGTCAATGTCTTCAAAAGCATCATCCATTAATAATGTCTAACTCAGAAAAGAAATTTACCACTTTCAATTTTTTGAGGATATTGTCAAATTGTGATGTATCAAATGCCCAATTGTTTGTGGCCGTTTCTACACCAATACCTATTGCAATTTGAACAAATATCAAAGTGGTAGAACATATGACGCCAAGCCCAAATTCATACAGATCAAGAATTCAATACCACTCCTTAAACTGCTGAGGATTATGATAAAGTAATACAAAAGACAATGTTGAATCCTGTGTTAAGTTGTTTTGATTACTGGTAACTGAAACATAAATATTGTATTAGAAAACCGATTCTTTTGTGTTCTCTCTTGACGCAAACAAACAGCGTTTGAAGTAACAATTTCAATTCTTTTTCTTCTCCTACGTTTGTCAGCAAGCAAACACAGCATAATTTCAAAATAATACACAAAAATGAGAAGGAGAGGAGCGAAGAGAGCAAGAAACCTGTTGTGTCTTGTTTATTCTTAACCCTAACGTGACCTTTGATCCCTTGCTTGTCTTTTCCAAGCCCTTCGCCTTCTTCCCACCCCTATAACACACATCTACACCCGATCAAACTTTAAATATGCATTTGTACGCATATTGAGAATTCCGTTTGAGAGTCTCAAACAAACCATATATTCAAACACTTTTCAAGAGTTATGTGAAGCAATTCTATGTATGTTCATTTATAGAAAAGTTTGTGTCTAGAGAGAGAAAGAAAGGATTTGAACTTACCATTTGTTTCATGAGGCGAAAAGCAGCGGACTTCCTCGCAACTCCGACATAGCAAAGAGGAGGTTCCGATTCGGCCATGCTTTCTTCGGCCGACTATCCAGAGCCGTCTCCCTCTACAAGTCGGGAAGCAGAGAGAGAAAATTGGGAAGCTCTCAAAAACCTAAATACGGAGCGGCCGCGGAAGGGCCCGTCAAAGACTACGGTGTGTCACGGTGATGCATTAATCACTGTACATTCGGCAGTTTTGTGGGAAGATCTGTTGATCAAACGGTCAGTAATTAATCAAAGGTACTGAAGACTGCGTCTCACAAATCGACGGTCCAAAGTAGAAATAAGCATCCAACCTTCGCCAAAAAAAGGGGAGTTTACATGTGAGAAGTAGGAAAAAATTCGACAGTAATTCTAAAATCAAATAAAAGGAGTTAGGTGGATTTGGAGCTATTGCAACTATATTTTATTTAAAATGATTATAAAATTAATTTAGAGAGACACTAATAACCTATTACAACTATACTTCTTAATTTAACTAATTTTGAACAGATTAACTAAGATGAATTGTATTAGTCAAAATCAATGGTCTAAAAAAAATTTATAGCCAGAAATTACTGTTTTAGTTCCAATTTTGGCTCCACCATATGCTTTTTGGAATAAAAATGTAAGGGATCTGTAAAGTGGGTTAAATCTGGAGTTTGATTTCAGCGTTCAACGGATGGTGTGAGACTCATGTTAAAATTAAATTTTAGTAGTGCTATTATATCAAAAAATTATTTTTTGACACTTTTATTCTTATGGTAAAATGTTGTTTTTTTAAAGAACTATTTATTGTGAAATTAATGATCTATGCAACAAGAATTAGAAAGAAAGAAAGAAATTGACACAGAGAAGTTACGTGGTTCGATAATGTATCTACGTTTACAGGATGCGACTATCTTTTTCACTAATTAGAAAATCGGGTTACAACTTATTTATATTGCATTGCAGTTACATCATAATCCTAATTGGATACATTAAAATTTTTTAATATATCCTTATCGCAGATAATACCTAGTTTACTTGTTACAATAATATAAATCATATCACTAACACTATCATTCTTCTTCCCTATTATCATTACAGTTTGAGTATTGAAATAAGAAGAAGAAAAACTTAGTCAAATTTTGACCGTGCATTTGGAACAATGAATCATTGAATTTGATAGTAACTACTAAAATAAAAGTCATATCTGAAAAAGCATTTAAGTCAGTCAGATTTTGAGAGAATAAATAACCAATCATTGGAGTTAACTTTTAAAGCTGAGTTACTAAAAGATAGTTACCTTCGGTATTTATAGGCGGAGTCAAAATCAATGGTCTAAAAAAAATTCAAATGAGTATTGACACAATAACATGATAATATGTCTTTTTAATGATATTATGTCATGTGTGATATGATTTTCTCTTTTTAATAAGATATAATATATATGACAGAATGTTATTAGAAAAAATACATTGTCATACAGCATATAAGACTCACTGAATAATATTCACAAACTATTAAGAGTATTTTTACTTGTTTGATGAGAAAACCCAAATACATAAAAAAAAAATAATAATAATAAATAAAAAATTAACCAACGATATAGTTAGATTTAGTCAAGCTGGTGAGAAATTAATTAAAATATGAATTATTTTAATTAATTTTGTAGAAAAAAAATCATATATAATGTAATATCTTATTAAAATAAAAGTTGATAAATTAATAACATCAAAAGAGTTTCAGTAGCGTAGCCCAAAAAAAAAATCAATGGGGTTGTTCAAAAAGTTATTACTAAGTTAATTAAAAGATATATGATACGCCAAAATTACGTCAACAAATCAGAAGCTGACACGTGTCTAAGTTAAACCCTGTACGGGTCATGTTTCGTCTAGGTACCTCGACGTATAGACTGGTCCATCAACCTCGGAAGCGTCACATGCCTGGGTACCCCTCCCTCTCACCTAGCACGTCGGACCACTGAGAATATCGTCGCCATCGTCTTGCCCTACCGACATCGGAAGGATAGAACAAACATCGGCGTACAACAAATAAAGAAACAGTTGGTAACAGTAAAGTAGTTAGTGATAGGGAAGCAGTTGGTGACAGCAGAGTAGGTGGTGATGCTGAGATTGATAATCATGATCATCGCCGTTAGGCAACAGCAGGCCCATACCGTGTCAGTACCAGCTCTTACCAACTCCGGCAGATAATCAGCCTATAAAGGCAAATCCTTGAGGTATGTAAGGGAGATTACGATCACCCTTTTGAAATTATTATGATAGAGAGCATTATTTCCACAATCCATCTAACTTAACCATCGGAGAGGATACCACCGGAGCCCTCTCCGGTGGCACATTGACTCTTTTCTTTTTCAGACTTGATACGATCAGAGAACATGGGGCATGACGGGTCAAAAAGTTACAGCATCAATATATATTAAATTATCTTAAATATAATTAAGATAGAGAGAAATAATATTCCAAATGAATCAAGTGTGCAATACAATGAAGTTTCTTGAATTCTTGTTGTGTTAATTTGTGAAAGATTTAGGGAAATTTGTTCTAGGTTGTCATATTCAGAAGTTCTAGTTCTAGAAAGACCAAACTATGGGTTCAATTGTTTTGGATTCATTTTCAAATACTAATTTTAGATTGATTATACAACATGATAATTTTAGGTTGACTTTCGCTAAAAAATATTTTTTGTTTTTTGTTTTTCTTACATTGGAATGACTTTGAAAGATATGCATTCAAGTTTGAGTCATCTTTAAGGGATAAATATTTTTACAATTTCAAAGAGAATTCTTAACTTGTTGGAATTGTATCTTAAATAAAACTAGAATAAATGCTAACTTTCTTCACTTATTTTATTATTCAAAAGTGCAAAACTAAAAGAAAGATCGTAACTAAAAATAATTGAATGAACGTAATTAAAAAGCACACTTTATGGTTGTATTTATAAGCTACGGATCTCCTAAATTGATTAGGATTTGGAGTCGCAAATATCAGAATCTTACGATATCCGAAGATGGCAATTGCCATATTGAACTCTGCTCCCCACAAGAGTAGGGATCGAAAGACATCCGAGAATAGCAGTTTCCATGTTGCATTATGTTTCCTTATTCCAACGTCAGTAGAACATATAAGGTGGTGATCAGCTCGGGACCTCTCTAGGTACGTACTCCAAACTCTCTGATCTGGAGGAAAGGTCTGCGTCATTCTAATTAAGAAATGTCTGGATCCCCATGGATTGTCAAATCTGAATAGCTTTGTGTCATTTCCTAACCTGCACATGAAAGAGCTCATATACACGTGTCAAGGTTGGTTTAGGCTGTCATTTTATGGTTCATCAGCTACTCCCCCGAGCCTTAGTTCTGTGGGACCCACGCAGAACTGAGGTTAGGGTTTCTGAAGGGTCATGCGTATTCTTATCAATGTACCATTCCGCATTTTGAGCAAAAAACCTTTAATGGAGCAGTTATGGAACCATTATTACTTAAGCCGCCGATTCGAGAATCAAGGCCATCATTAGCTGACCGTCGGTTGGGATTTGGGGCATTAAATGACACCCTTAGATTTCTTATAAATAGTGGCCTTTTCCCTTATGGATTCTTTTACGATTCCTTCACTATTTTGAAGCCTGCAAGGGAAGATTTCGGTGCGATTTTCAATGCACTTGAGGACTTCTTCCGTCACTTGAGCTCCGATCTCCGATTAGTGAGTGGTAATCATCATCTCCCCTTAACTTTCCTTTTGTTTTATCCAATTGTTCTTTCTCTGCATTCTGCTTTGCTGCATTTTCTTTTTTCTTATCGTGTTCATTTTACAACAATGTCGTCCTTCGACACATATTTTGACAGTGGGGGGAAAAATATGTAAATCGTAGAGGTAGGTAGTCAGGGGACATTTCCAATTGAGGAAATGAGTGACTCTTCTAGCAGTGATTCAAGGGTGCTGCTTCTCGAAGCACACCTTGAATCCAAGATCAGGGAGGTAGGCACATCGGGCTGATCTCAGAGAAGAGAGGAAGGCGAGAGTACTATGATTGCGGGTATATTAGATGCCCTCAAGATGCATTTTGACTTTCCCAAAAATGTAGTCTGTAGGATCCCTAGGAGAATAGATCGTCCATCAGACATAAAGAGGGAGGAAATCTGTGCCTACCTTGAATGGTTTGAGGTTGGTGTGCATTTCCTCTTTCACCCCCCTCATAAATTACTTTTTTAGTTGGTTTAAGATCTGTCTTACCGAGTTGAACATTAACAACTGGAGGCAGCTTATGGCCTTCCTAGTCTAAGGTCATCAGAATGGGGTTGAGGTAGATCTGGACCTCATCTAGAGTAAAATGGACATGAAGTTTCTCAAGTCGGAGGGGTTGTACTACATGTCCTTTGACAAAAGGTTCAAGTCCTTGACCTCGGTACCCATTTCCAACAAACATGTGGAAGAAGTGCTACTTCTTTATCAACGGAGGCTGAGAACATGAAGATTTTGAGAACCGAAAATTTTTTTTTCCTTGGCATACCGGCTTTAAGGGTAAGCCCACAGACCTTTGGTTTCCAATCATGCCTTTTCTTTTAGTTTGTTTAACTTTTCGCTAGTTTTTTGTTACAGATAAGAAGGCTTGGAAAATATCAGTCTTCATTCCAGAGCTTCAGAAGAGGTACCGACGACTACAGCCACTAGACCGCCCTCACGACTGCACATTAACTCTCCAGAACTTCATGGATGTTGGTCTGGTGAAGGACAAGTTTGTCGCACTGAAGAAATCGATCCTGTAGAGTTGGACGCCGAGACCCAAGAAGACTGGGAAGGCATCCAGCCCTGTTGTTCCTCCCCTTCCTAAGAAAAATAGGAGGACTGAAAGTAGGAGCTTCCAGTTCTCCGAAACTTACAGTCTCTGAAGAACTAGCTACGCTAGTTACTCGTGAAGAGCTACCACCACTTCCAATTTCCCTTGTGCACTCTACCCCCTGCGGTAAGGGGAAGTTGAGCTCGGTCCCCCCCCAGCATTGTCTCGGCCAAGAACGAGGAAACCACCATCAAGAGGGCCTATGAGGACTCTTGGGTCTTTGCCTCATAGAGCTTTCAAAGGCCTAAAGCCCCGAATGATAGCCAGAGACCTTTTTGGTCTCACATATAAGGGTAAAACTCCTTTATTTAGCCCTTTTTTTCCTTATCTCCTTTTTATCCTACTTCTATTCTGACTGGTTTGACCTTTATCTTTTGTAGGTCGTACATGCCATGGCCGCGATTATGGACTTCCCAAAGGAGTCCGAGTGGGAGGATAAGCTCCAAGCCGAGCTGGATGAGGCTTGCCTTTAGCTCGGGACACTTCTCTTTGCGTCTCTCTTCTTCGAGGAGAAATTTAAAGAATCTTTGAATAATGTGGCCATCTTGGAGTCACAGAAGAATGCCCTAGCTTCTGACCTAGATGCTCTGAAAAATGAGAAAGAGAAGGTGGAGGATGTGGCGGCTCTGAAGTTGACCTCCAGTGTTCAAGCAGCCAAAGAGGTGGCCAAGGAAGATATAGAGAAGGAGCTCAGAGATGAAGTAAATCGGCTGGGTGGCGAGTTCTCAAATCATGGGTATGAGTTGCTTCAGAAGAAAATCCAGAAGCTCTACCCCGATCTCGATATCTCTAAAGTGGACGAGGTTCTATTGGATGATCCCGAGCTGAGTCCCTCCGAAGCAGCCCCAGCGAAGTTTACCGAAACCGAAGAAACTGCCCTTCTTTTGAAGTCCCTTGATTGGGGTGTTTTCTTTTCTTTTTTTTTTATTTGTTTTGTTTTATTTTGTTTTTATAAATTTGTACTCTTTGACCCTCCGGGGTTATTAATGAAAGATCTTTTATTTATCTCGGTTTCTTATGATTAAATTTGGGAGCAAGGAGTATCATTCAAACCTAAGATGCTTGCAATTAGATGAAGACTTAGTCTTTAGACCTAAAACACCTGAAACACTTGTAATTAAACCAAGGCAAAGTCTTCAGACCTCAAACACTTGCACTTAATTTTGGGTGAAATCTTCAGACCCGAAACACTTGCAATTAAGTCAAGACATAATCTTCAGACCTAAGACACTTGTAATTAAATCAAGATAAAATTTTCAGACCTGAAATACTTGCAATTAAGTCAAGATAAAATCTTCAGACCTGAGACTACTTGCAATTAAGTCAAGACATAATCTTTAGACCTAAAACACTTGTAATCAAATCAAGGTGAAATCTTCAGACCTAAAACACTTACAATTAAGTCAAGGCATAATCTTCAAACCTGAAATACTTGCAATTAAGTCAAGATAAAATCTTTAGACCTGAAACACTTATAATTGAATCAAGGTAAAATCTTCAGACTTGAAACACTTGCAATTAAATCAAGGTGAAAGCTTCAAACCTGTTGCGCGTGTAGTGGCTAAAAAAATGAACCAGGCCTGGGGGTCTGTACATTAAGATGGAGACCTATAGCACTTGTAATGGATACAAGGCTTTTATGAGTCTGTGCATTAAGATGGACCAGAATTATAATACTTGTAATAGATACAAGGCTTTTAGGGGTCTGTATATTAAGTTGGACCAGACCTGGGCCTAGGCACAGGTTTCTCGATTACATCCTCTAACCAGTAAGTTGTGGTCGGATGATCTTGGTTAATTTGTAGGACCCTTCCCAATTAAGGAAAAGTTTTCCTGTGGTAGGATCTTCGGTATTCGGGAATACCCTCCTCGAGACAAGGTCCTCGAGTTGAAAATTGACAAGTCTTAACCCTTGACCGAAGCTTTTAGCCATTCTCTGTTGGTACGCTTCAGTCTTGATCCCATCTTGCTCACGTCTTTCCTCAAGCAGGTCTAGATTTTCTACAAGTTGATGATCATTGGTTCCATGGTCAAAGGCATCCATTCTTAGGGTTGGCATGCCAATTTCGATAAGAATGAACCCCTTCTGTATCGTATGCAAGTGAGAATAGTGTATCCGTAGTAGGCATTTTTTTAATGGTTCAGTAAGCCCAGAGCACTCCGGGGAACTTTTCAACCAATTTCCCTTTGGCTTCTTCCAACCTCTTCTTAATGGGGTCAAGAATTATGTGGTTGGTGACCACTGTTTTCCCTGTTAGCTTGGGGATGCCCTAGTGAGGAGAAGTGGTGACTGATGTGTAAGTCTTTACAGAACTTTCTGAATACCTTTCCGGCAAACTGTGTCCCATTGTTTGAAATGATAATGCAGGGTATGCCAAACCTACAGACTATGTTTTTTCACGTGAAGTTCTTCACCTTTACTTCTGTGATGTGAGTCAGAGATTTGACTTCTGCCCATTTAAAGAAGTAATCAATGGCAACCAGCAAGTACTTTCTGTTTAGAGGGGCTTTCGGTAGCGGCCCTACAATGTCCATCCCCCATTGAGCAAAGGGCCAAAGGCTGGCAATAGAAATGAGCTCATGATGGGGTTGGTGCTGGTATGAGGTAAATCGTTGGCACTTGTCGCATATCTGGACATATTTCTTGGCCTGCTTTAACATGCCGAGCAAGTAATAACCTTGAGTCAGAACTCGGTGGGCTATGGTCCTGCCGCCGTTATGGTTTCCACAGATTCCTTCATATATCTCGGTTAGGACATATTTGGATTCTTTTAGAGATAGGCACCTTAGGAGAGGTTGAGTATAGGATCTTCGATAAAGCTTTCGTTTAGGATCAAATATTGAGTTGCTCTAATCTGAATCCTTCAGGCCTGATTTTTGTCTTCGGGAAGCAATCCTTCTCTTATGTATTGGATGATGGGAGTCATCTAGTTCTAAGTTTGTTTTGAGATTTGGAAGGACTGTGCTTCTTCGATGCTTGGCTTTGGCTGATAAGAGATACTCACCATTGAATCCCTTTCTGGCTTGAGAAGGGAAGCCATATTCGCTAAAGCATCGGCCCTGGAATTCTGGCCCCTTTCAATCTTTTGAACAGTAAACTTATGGAGAGAGAGCCTTAACGTTCCCACCAGCTCTGAATATTGGATCATTTTGTCATCTTTGGCGGAGAATTCTCCTAAAACTTAGCTTACCACTAGTTGGGAATCAGAGAATGCCTCGAGATTCTGGGCTCCGCATTTCAGGGACTAACTTTATCCTAAGGATGAGTGCTTCGTACTCAGACTTATTATTAGAAGCTCGGAACCCCAAACTAACCGCTTTTTTAATTATGGTTCCGTTAGGGGAGTGAAGTACCATGCCAACGCCTAAACCTCTATCAGTGGATGACCCATTAGTGTAAAGTTGTCATACCGAGGTGTCCATGTTGGCGTGAGCTTTAGCATACAACGTTGGAGTGAATTCTGCAATGAAATCTGCCAATGCTTGGCCCTTGATAGAGGCCGTGGTACGTAAGATATATCAAATTCTCCTAGCTCCACAGACCATTTGACTAGTCGTCCTAAGACCTTGGGCTTGTGCAGGATTGACTTCAGAGGGTAAGACATAGGGACTTTAATGGGATGTGCCTAAAAATAAGGCCTGAGCTTTCCGAGCGGATATCACCAGGGCAAAGGCCAGTTTTTCAACTTCGAAATATCTCTTCTCGGTATCTAGAAGTGCTTTACTGACTTAAAAAACTGGCCTCTGAATCCCTTTGTTTTCTCTGACCAATGCCGAGCTGACGACATTTTTTGACACTGCAAGGTATAAAAGTAGTTTTTCCCCTTGTAGTGGTTTTGATAAGAGTTTAGGGGAGGCCATATATTGTTTTAATTCCTGGAAGGCTTTTTCGCATTTAGGGATCCATTCAAGGGCCTTACTCTCCCTTAAGGCTTTGAAGAATGGAAGGCATTGGTCTGTAGATTTAGAGATGAACTAGTTTAGAGTTGTTATCCTTCCGTTTAGACCTTGGATGTCTTTCTTGGTCTTCGGTGACTCTAGTTCTATGAAAGCTTTTATTTGCGTGGGGTCTACCTCAATTCCCCTCTAAGAAACCAAAAAACCTAAGACCTTCCCTTTAGTGAGCCCGAAGGTACACTTTGAGGGATTCAGTTTCATCTTATGCTGCTTTAGGATGTTGAACGTTTGGCTTAGGTGTTGGATATGGTCATTATTCTGAATGCTCTCGACTAGCATGTTATCAATGTAGACCTTCATTGTGTTTCCAATTAAGGAGCCAAACATTTTGTTTACCAACTGTTGGTATGTGGCTCCAATGTTCTTCAGACCAAACGGTATTCACTCTATAGCAATAGAGACATCGTTCGAATATGAAGGCTGTCTTTTCTTGGTCTGGGGGGTACATCTAAATCTAATTGTACCTAGAGTATGCGTCCATGAAGCTCATAAGCTGATGCCTTGCGGTTACGTCAACTAGCTAATCTATCATTGGAAGAGGGAAGCTGTCTTTAAAACAGGCTTTGTTGAGGTCTGTGTAGTTAACGCAAATCTTTCACTTTCCATTCTTCTTTTTGGACAAGGACTGTATTGGCGAGCCATTCAAGGTAGAATACCTCTTTTATTATTCTGCTATCTAACAGCCTTTAGACTTCCTCATTGATGATCTTGTGGCGTTCAGAGGCGAACGTTCTCCTCTTTTGTCTCACTAAGGGGTGGTCTAGATCAATCATGAGCTTGTGGGAGACGAAGTTAGGTTTTATCCCTTCTATATCCTTGGTCTCCCAAGCGAATACTGACATGATTATTTTTCAGGAATTCAACAATCTTTTGCTGCTCGGAAGGGGGCAGATCTGAGCCAATCTATAAGTATTGACCTCCCCCTTCAGAGTAGACGAACACTTTGATAGGGTCCTCCATCGGTTTGGCCACGCTGTCCATTCCCTTAGGACTTAATGGCTCATCAATCTCGAAAGGACACTTCTCTGTCTCGTGAAAGTCTAAAGGTGCAAGGCTTCCTCCTTCACGAGGATGCTGTGATTGCTATTTGGGGGTTTCTCTTTCAACGCGAGAGCATGACAGTCTCGTGATGTCAGCTAGCAGCCCCTGATGGAGTAGACCTTGTCATTCTGAATATATTTTAGGCATTGATGGAGGGTCGAAGTGACCGCTCCTATCTGGTGGGGCCAAGGTCTTCTGATGATGATGTTGTAGGAGGACTTTAGAGTTAAGGACCATATACTCAGATATCAACGTCTTTTGACCATCCCCCTCTCCTGTTGTGGTCAGGAGGTCTATTTTGCCCAATAGGGTGTTGAGGTTCCCATCGAATCCTGCTATTACTACGGTGGTGGCCTTGATGTCATTGAGGCTGAGCCTCATGTGCTTAAAGGGCTCATAAAACAATACATTGGTAGAGCTTTCCGTTTCTACAAGAACTCGCCTGATCTCAAAATTGGCGATCTAGCGTGAGATGACGAAGGCATCACTGTGAGGACAATGTACTCCACTAAGGTCCAACTCTAAGAACTAGATCTATGGTGCGGGTTTCGGCCTTTTTTCAATGGTCGAGATCTGAAGGATGTTAGGCCCTGCCTTTGCCTCCCGAGCATATCACTTTCCTGGCTCGGTTAGACATCCTTGTCATTACGTTGTCAACATGGAGGACAAAAATGACCTGATTGTTCTAGCGTGGTTGTTCATTCTTAGCCTCCCTCTGTTCAGGCCTCTGCTCTTGTCTCCTTTGCTGTGGCCTGTCATTACGGGGGTTTTGCCTCCCGTCTTGCCGGATGAACTCCTGTCGTCGCCCTCTTTTGATGAGCTATTCAATCTCTTGCTTGAGGGCTCTACATTCATCAGTGGTATGCTCATAGTCTTTATGAAAGTCACAATATTTGCTTTGATCCCTAGAGTTAGGACTGCTCTTCAATGGCTCTGGCCACCTCAAGTCCTCACGCATTTGTACCTGCTGGAGTATGTGAGTGAGGGAGGCATTTAGAGGTGTGAACTTTCCATAACTTCTAGGGTTAGGGTTGTTTTGAGTTTTGGGTGCCGCTATCTTGTCAAGACTTCTGACCCTCTTCTTGGTTGTGCTAGAGTCCCTCGTTTGGATGTGAATCGTCATTTTGAGCTCGCTCTTTGGCTTTTCGGAAGGATATCTTCGTAGCCTCCAGGTTTATGTATTTTTGTGCCCATTCCATAAGTACTGCCATGTCTATAAGGGGATTTTTTGTCAAAGAATCTTGAAAATGTCTAGGCCTAGACCAGAGGTGAGGGTTGCCACCAAGAAGCTCAGGCTACAATTCGTTATTTCTGTGAGCTCGGCATTGAAGCGAGCAACGTACTCCCGAAGTGACTCCTCATTTGTCTACTTTATAGTTAGTAGGAATTTTGGCCATTTTCTTAGTTTCCTGCTGAATCAGGAATCGATCAAGAAACTACCTACTAGGCTCAGTAGAAGTTGGTGATCGACTCCTAAGGGAGGCTGTGGAACCACTTCAGAATGGTACCTTTGACGCTTGTTACGAAGGTGAGGCACATGAAGGCGTCGGTAGCCCTATGCAGAGCCATGGTATGTTGATAGGGGGAGAGATAGTCTCCGAGGTCCTCAAACTCGTCATAAAGGGTGAACTTTGGGACAACAAATTTCTTCGATCGCTCTTCTACCATTATGATGAGAGTGAATGGCGTGGAAAACCTCCCGAGTAGCTTTCCCAGTTCATCTTACTCTGGAGGGACGTGGGTTCCTCTGGTGAAGATAGTTTGTTCCATGGAGTCCGCTATCTCCTCCGTTCTTAGTGAAAATCTGGGCAGAATTGGTTATGGATTTGGGCCCTACTGTTGGCCCTGCCTTGCAACTTCACCACCTATATTCAAGGGATGATTTTGTCCAATGGTGGTAGGAGGATGCTACCCTTTTTGGACCGGAAAAGCACGTGTCGATGGAGGTTGATACTCCGGCGGTGCTGGATCTACCCCCGAAGTTGCTAGAGTTGGGATCTTTGTCCTGCTTTGGTAGTGGACAGTAAGATAAAATGTAGACATCCTTCTCCCTACTGCGGTTGAAGTTTGGGGGTCAGCTCCTAGGTGAGTGGTACCATGGGGGTGCACCGACTGCACGTTGGGAGGTCTTCCTCCAATGGTGGTAGCAGGAGGCTGAGCCTTTTCATTAGCAACATTGGTAGGAGGATGAGGGACATTGCTCTGCTAATTCTAGGCCAAGGAGGCCAGGGCTTGTTGATGGGCACAATGGTGGACCGAGTTTTAAAGACCCTTTACAAGTTTCAGATGGGCCAATCATAAGGTCGAGAGCTAAGAAGTTAAGTGCCAAAAACGCTAGTTGGGTGATTTTTGTATAGTTTTGACGTCACATTGTAATCTAGGAATAACTCTCTCATCTGAGCTCCGATTGAGATGATTCAAGATGCTAAGGAAAGCCAAGGAATATTTCTACAACTTTCATGTTTTGAGGTTTCCGAGATTTAGGCTGCATCAAGGTCAAAATCGGGTTTCAAGTTTCTGTACCTACATTGATGACTTTTTTTGGTTGCGCGAAATTCTAACTTAATTAGTGGATTTCTTTTATTATTTTAGTTGGTAGTTTAGGATGTTTTGGGCTTGAAATTATTTAGCCCATATCTTTTATTTAATGTAGGCCTTATTCTGCCCTAGGGTTTCATAGAATGTTTTAAAAAGAACTTGTAGCCGCATTTAGAAGACAGATGATGAATTATTGAGCAAATTGTGAGAGTATTTTCTCTACAGTTCTTTGAAGAACTATCCGAACTTATCAGGATTTCTCGTGGCGTTCATCAACAATTTATCAAACAGATTGCCACCACCGTTTGTGGCATCTTCCTTATACCAAGGTTCTTGTTTCGCACTAAGCAACGGGTTAAGGTCATATATATACCGAGGTTCTTGTTTGTCGTAAACAACGGGTTGAGTTCTTCCATTCAGATCTGATTGTAGAACGATCTTAGATTTTTATTTCGTTGACGGGTCTCGTTATTCTTAGCGAGGTTCACATCATTTGGCATCAGAGCTCAGACTACAAATCAGGTCTAATCTATCCTTTTAATTCTTGCGTTTGATTATTATCCTTGAAAAAAAAAAAGATTGTGCCACAACAGCCCTACAGTGCGACACTGGTTCTCCAAAAAAAAAAAAAAAAAATTCTACGCTGCATGTTTGGTTCTGTCCAGTCGCCGCTTCTGTTTTGCTTTTTTTTCCTGCGCTGCAGCCCAACTCTTTTTTCTTTCTTTTCTCTCTCTTCCCTTCCCAGCCGTTAGGTCAAAGTTGCCTTTTCTTTTTTTTGATTTTTTTTTCTTTCTCTTTTCCTTTCCTGTTCTGTTGCCAGCCGTCTTTCTTGACCTTGTTTTTCTCTTCTTTTCTTTTTTTTTTTTTTTCACTTTAGCAGTAAGCCCCATTTCTTGACAAAAAAGAGAGAAAATAGTACCAAAAAAAAAAAAAGGACATATTCAAGGGGTGCTGTTAAAAAAAAAAAAAAAACAGAGAGAGTTCACAAAACATAAAATATATATATATATATATATATTTCTCCCTTTGATGCAGGTGATGATTCGTGGTCGAATCTTTTTGAGGAGAGGGGGAATGATGGGCACCATGACGGATCGAGTCTTAAAGATTCAAGGACGAATCCTTTTGAAGAGAAGGGGAATGATGGGCACAATGGTGGACCGAGTCTTAAAGATCCTTTACAAGTTCTAGATGGGCCAATCACAAGGTCGAAAGCTAAGAAGTTAAGTGCACAAAAACGCTAGTTGGGTGATTTTCGTATAGATTCGACGTCACATCGTAATATATGAATAACTCTCTCATCGGAGCTTCGATTGAGATGATTCAAGATGCTAAGGAAAGCCAATGAATAGTTCTACAACTTTCATGTTTTGAGGTTTCTGAGATTCAGGCTACATCAAGGTCAAAATCGGGTTTCAAGTTTCTATACCTACATTGATGACTTTTTTTGGTTGCGCGAAATTCTAACTTAATTAGTGGCTTTCTTTTATTATTTTAGTTGGTAGTTTAGGATGTTTTGGGCCTGAAATTGTTTAGCCCATATCTTTTATTTAATGTAGGCCTTATTCGGCCCTAGGGTTTCGTAGAATGTTTTAAAAAGAACTTGTAGCCGCATTTAGAAGACAGATGATGAATTATTGAGTAAAATTGTAAGAGTATTTTCTCTATAGTTCTTTGAAGAACTATCCGAACTTATCGGGATTTTCCGTGGCGTTCACCAACGACTTATCAAACGGATTTCCACCACCGTTTGTGGCATCTTCCTTATACCAAGGTTCTTGTTTCGCACTAAGCAACGGGTTGAGGTCATATATATACCGAGGTTCTTGTTCGTCGTAAACAATGGGTCAAGGTCTTCCATTCAGATCTGATTGTAGAACGATCTTGGATTCTTATTTCGTTGACGGGTCTCGTTATTCTTGGCAAGGTTAGCATCACTTGTGACATAGTGTTGAGCTGTTCTTGCATTTGATCGGACTGTCGTTGAATTCGATCAAATTATTGTTGTAAGTGGTTGGATGCTTACCTCCTTCCTCTTCCAGCAGGAGGCTGGTTTCGGAGGTTTGAGAACTTTTTCTTGGACGACGGTTGGGAGCTATCGTCTTGTTAGAAGAAAAAGACAAAGAAGCTGTTGCTGTTGAAGAAGAAACTTAATAAGAAATGATTTTCGTTTTTCACAAAAGGTGCCAAACTGATGTTGCACTTTCTAATCAGTGGGGCTTTCGCCCTTCGTCTTCTGTTAAGAACTCAAAAAGAGATAGATTAGAAGGGCCACAGAGGTTGGCTCCGGTTGTAGCCGCTTTGATGATAAAATTAGTGAAAGTAAAAGAAAGACCATAACTAAAAATAATTGAATGAGCGTAATTGAAAAGTGCACCTAAGGATTGTATTTATAGGTTGCGGATCTCTTAAGTTGATTAGGATTTGGAGTCGTAAAGATTGGAATTTTACGATATCCAAAGATGACAATTGCCATATTGAGCTCTGCTCCCTGCAAGAGTAAGGATCAGAAGATATCTAAGAATAACAGTTTCCATGTTGTATTCTGTTTCCTTATTCTAAGGTCGGTAGAGCATGTAAGGCGGTGATCAGCTCGGGACTCCTCTAGATACGTACTTCGATCTCTCTGATATGGAGGAAAGGTTTGTGCCATTTTGATCAAGGGACATCTTGATTCCCGTGGTTGTTAGGTTTGAATAGCTTTGTGTCATTTCCTGACCTGCACATGAAATAACTCATATACATGTGTCAAGCTTGGGTTAGGCTGTCATTTTATGGTACATCATATACTTTTTGGTTCAAAGTTAGTGGGATCCATTGATCTGAACTCCACTTGCTTGGCTTATGAGTAGAAATGAGAGAAAAAAACATTCGTTACTAAGAAGTACATGAGAAGATGAAAGAATAATGTAATATTTATTTTATATTTGAGTAACTAATGAATAAAAATGAGATGTTCTTTGATTTTGTTTGTGAAAAATACTTTTTAATTTTTTGAGTACATTGACAAGCGGGGAGAAAATTCTAACAGGTAAGTACATATGTTGAGAAAAAAATAAAATGAAATAATAGTATTGTATCATTGTTATTATAATGTGTTATTTTTGTGAACTCATGTGAATTCACTTCAATGCTAACATTATAGTAGAAGTAACATGGTACTTCCATTTCATCTTAGTACCGTCTCACTATACTTTTATTTAGCAGATGAGCGATATGTTGAATGTCAAACTTGGTTTATACGTGTGAAAAAAGTGGAGTTTGCCATCTCAAATGAACCTCTGTTATTTCTTCCAACTTTTCCAATCGAAGCCAGCTTTAGGAGTATTTTGCATAGATAAGATCAATATATACGTATGTAAAATAGAAAGTTTGATGCGCGTCTGATTACAGTCAACATTTTCAATTTTCTAAATTTAATTTTCCTTTTCATCCACTATAAATGGTCCTGCCAAAGCCACTTAACCCACCTATCTTTGCAACTCTGTAACGCTTGTATATCTGTATGATTAAACAGCGGCATTCTTCTCTCTCTGTCTCGAATCTTCTACTGAAAAAACAGCCTTCCATCGATGGGGTCTTTGCTAGGTGACTGGCCTTCCTTCGATCCTCACAACTTCAGCCAACTTCGACCGTCTGATCCTTCAAATCCTTCAGTAAGCACTTCTTTGTCTTAATCAAACCCCAATTAGGTCTTTATTTAACTCATTTTCATATGGAAAGTTCTGATTTTGTTTGATCGGTGAAGCTATTCTCGTTCTACTGTTAATTCTGTGTATTTCTGTTTGAGAAATGCTCACTTGCATTCAAGAGTGTTGGGAAATAAGAAACATTATGTGGTTATTTTAATTTCAAGATTAGGGTTTTCTCGGTACACCCTCGTGCATTATTGGATTCTTAACTTGAAATTTATTCGAACTATAACAATTAGAATGCCTAAAAAAAAACGATTAGAATGTATGATCTAGTAGTTTCTGAATTTCGGTTTTAATGTTTCCAAAGATATCAATGCGGGATTGCTGATAGCTTTGTTTGTTAGGTAAATGCTTACTCTTTAAACTATATTTGATAAATGATGATATTAATCTATGTTCTGGTGTGGGAGCAGCATATCTGCAATCCACTTTAAGCTTCCCGCTCTGCACACTCATATAGTTATAAATCCATATGCATTCACACTTCGAGTGCTGGAAGTTAGAAATTTAAGCGTAAACAGCGGCCCTTTTGTTTTTCTTTTATTATTTTGATTTATTTGGCACTTTTTTAGCAATTACATAATGATAGATTTCATGTTTGGGACAATGGGTCATGAATAACTTGTGTGTAGTTATGGCACTGATGCAACATGTGACATGGTGGCCCATAGAGTAAAACTTCTACATTTGTTTTATATGTTGGAAGGTTTTAGGATGACATAATTCATTCACTGTTTGAATAGAAGGTGTATGGCAACCCTAAAGTGGGCTTCAAATAATGTTTTAGACTTTTAGCGCAACCCATGTGTTGGTTTCCAAGACCCAGTGAAAGACATATTTACAATTAGACAAGATTCCATCAATATTATGTGAATGTTACAGGGAGGCTCAGTGAGCAGCTTACCTATGGGACATTAACTCTTCCTTCATGTGGTAGTGATACTTTTGAGTTTGAACCACTTGGGAACTTCATGTGGGACTTTGGGTCTGATTATGTTACATTCTTGTTATTGTTGATTTTTTTTTTTGGAACCTTTATTATATTCATTTTGACTTTTACTTGGTGCTGATATAGTTAAATTTCATGATATCAAAATGGTTGGTGTTCTTTACATACTCAACTATACACATTTTTTTTTACCCTTCTGATTTTCTTTTAAAACCCACTATCCTATTAAGCCATTCAGTTTAAATCCCCTATCACTTATAGCCACCTTGTGGGCCAAGGAGATCTTCTCAGTTAGTCCTTTAACAAAAGCCCCTTGGTTCCTTCAAAATGATTTTAAGAAGAATCCAACTCATTTTTCATTATGATTTTTAGAAAAAGTGACAAAGCTCTCCTTCAAATATTTCATAAATGAAGGTAGGTTGGAGTTGGAATACACCACATACTTGTCAAATATACATTTTGTGGAACATTCTGATTCTAAATCATGTTAGGGTCTCTATAAGCACTTCCTATAATTTTATAAATTTTTTCTGTGATTTGTTTTTAATATGAGTTTTTTTTTCTTCTCAAAAGTTTGGGATATGGATATATGTTTGTGATATATAAATTGGTATATCCGTGTAATCCATATTCTTTTTATCAATATTTTATTCCTTGGTGCGGCCAAAAGGATGAAAGAGTGGAAGCTGGAGACTGAAAGGAAGTTAACCCTAACATACAATCTTTATTATTAGTGGGAATGAATTTTTGAAAATAATTCAAGCTTGTGGATTGTACAGCGATTTAGGAGTGGTTTTGGAATGCATTCTAGTGTAAAATAGAAGACATTAATTTGATTTTCCTTCTTTTATCACATTAGAACATGTCCAAGACAGGTTTCAACTTTGCCTGCAATGGGTCCTGTTGATTTTCTAATGGGGGATCTCCGAAGCATCCTTTTTTTTTTCTCAGTGGGCAGCCATGATGCATCCATGGTAGGTCGAGGTGCAATATTTTTTTCATAGTATATTCATTGGATGCTCAACATGCATAACCCAAATTGGGTAAAAATCTAGGAAATTTAGAAGTTTAATTATTAGGCAACATTTAGGGAATGAATTTTTATTATTAGTGGGAATGAATTTTTGAAAATAATTCAAGCTTGTGGATTGTACGGCAATTTAGGAGTGGTTTTGGAATGCATTCTAGTGTAAAATAGAAGACATTAATTTGATTTTCCTTCTTTTATCACATTAGAACATGTCCAAGACAGGTTTCAACTTTGCCTGCAATGGGTCCTGTTGATTTTCTAATGGGGGATCTCCGAAGAATCCTTTTTTTTTTTCAGTGGGCAGCCATGATGCATCCATGGTAGGTCGAGGTGCAATATTTTTTTCATAGTATATTCATTGGATGCTCAACAAGCATAACCTAAATTGGGTAAAAATCTAGGAAATTTTGAAGTTGAATTATTAGGCAACATTTAGGGAACTTCTAGTTTCTGGTATCCATCTCCTTTTTCAAGAAATTGCAGAAACAATCTGTTTAAAAAACCCATTTGTGCACCATTCATGTGTTGCATCGATTTGCCTCAAACAGAGTTCTAATACTCATAACAGCATATGCTATGAAAACTAATCTCACATGATTTATTGTTCTTTTGTGTTCCATTTTTTTTCTTTTCAAAAAACAGTAAATAATAATTAACGTGAAAGGTACTGATAAAAAAAAAATGATTGACATGAAAGGTAAATAGAGAATAGTTTTAAGTAATGCAAGGAAATTCGTGAGAAAACATAAATAACATAAATTTGTTGGTCCTTGGAAACATAAGCAACATTAGGGGTACATTGAAAATCTGGTTAACTATATAATCACATAAAAAGAGGGGCTGTATAAAAATACACAAAACATTTTGGAGACATTAAAAATTTTATCCAAAAGTATAGAGGGTAAACACCCCCCTTGTCTCTGTTTTATTTGACTAATCATCAATTAGAAGAATCATGCAAGTATGTACCAATTGCACGATCAGATCTGGCCATCTATAGCTTCTTCAAGTTCTCAAATCTCTGAAATGACTGTTTGTAACAAGGCTTAGAGGTCCTTTTTGGGTGCTTGGAGTGTGAAATAAAAAATGATGGTTTTGAAACACCCATATATTCTGAAGAAGTACATACCAATTGTACAATCAGATTTGACCATCTTACTGTTCCAAGTCTTCAAAAGCTTTAGAATCTTCTTGTGTAAATTGGAGCCCATGGCCCTAAAAGTGTGGTTAGAATGAAGCTTTCTTTTTGGTCCTTTTTGGGGAAAGTGAGAAAAAGAAGCTCTTGAACCAATCATGTTGTGGGCATTCACGCTTGTTGTAGATACTTTTTGACAAACCTTGAGTTTCAGGAGGTCCTTGACATGTAAGGATTTTAAGAATTGTAACCAAGTGATGCCAGTATTCGTTGTGTGACACACGTTAGCAATGTTTTAAAAGGTGTTGTGGACGCTTGGCTCAAAGCTCGTCTTGAAGGGAAGGGTCCCAAAACTTTGAAACTTTGAAAGAAAAGTGGTGGTTCGGGGAAGCATACACCTCAAACTCATAGGCGTTCAAAAAGTGACACATTGTTTTTTTTTTCGCCTCTAAAATCTTGAAGGATTACCTTGGTGGGCTTCAAAGAAATTTAAAAGAATATAAACCCTTGTCTCATAAAAATTGACACAAAAGAATGACATAAATTTCAAATGATATTATTTCTCCTTAGATACTTGCTATTGCAATATAGATTGATGTAACCCCTTGATGTGAGGAATTTACAATCAACTATAATGCTTGACTACTTTCATGGAGTTTTGCAGCCCTAACACATAATTGAAAGGGATTTTTACATAAAGGATTCATGCCTTTCTATGACTTTCACATGATATTGTCTCTTTTTCTTCCCCAACAGGCATGAAAGAGAGAGGTCTCATTTTATCATTCTCTCATGGAAGAGACCCTGGGGCCTGGGCTGCATTATGTTCTAAGTAGTGGTACCTAGAGTTTTTAGGATATAAATTATTTTCAAATTGGTGCTTTTGAAAAGAGAATTAGTCCAAATAGTTAACATTCCTTTAGAATTTTGAAATTAAAATGACGGTTCAAGTTCCGAAAATACAAGTTGAAGTTGTTGTAGCATAGTAGTTAAGTGTTGAGATGACATCTAGATGGGAAGTGTGAAGTTAAGGGTTCAATTCTTATCATTGATGATAAAAAAAGAAGTAATTAGAATTTTCCTATGTGGTTATGATCATTTTGAATATCCTTGATTGAGAACTCATTGCACTTCAAACCCCAGGAAATTTATGCTAAAGCAACAAAGAACTTGTCTCATTTCCGACTGCTGTGTGCAGACTACAATGCTACTGGAACTAGTTTTCAGTACTCTTGATTTAAATGAACAATACATGGTTTACGCTAAACTAAGTTTGGCGTCTCTTGTAAGGGTGTTAGGCATCCATCAGTGGGTGTTTCAAGAACATGAAGTTGCCTGCTGTCAGTTGTCACTTTGCTTGCTCGTTTTCACAAGCTTAAAAGTACATCACTGGCTGTTCTTTTTATGATTTTGATACAAAATTTCGATGAGATATAGAATGTATGTTGTATTCTATGCTGAAGTTATATTTCTTTATGTCCTTGTTTAGAAAATGACGCCTGTCACTTATCATCCTACTCATGATCGGACACTTCCACCACCTAATCAAGGTAATGGAGATAATCCTTTTTATTTATTTTAGTATGTAAGTTTTATTTTACACATGTAGTGTTATTTATTTGCTTTTAAAGTTTTATCTTGTTACATCCTTGGTGTTATTCATGATATATAAATAATGTATTGCACAGATATATATTTTTTAGGTAATTATGCATTCCCTTAGATATTTACGAGACTCTTCCAATCATATTTTTTCCAGTGTCTTGAGGAAATTTAACTTTCAATAGACAGGTTTTTATCCCAATTGGAAGCCTACTTTTTATTTTTTTAAATAAGTAATTCGAGGCCTACACGTTATGGCATGCTGACTAGAAAATTTTATTGCAGAGATAAATATTTATACTTTAGATGCATTTGCCAATATAGTTGGTGGAAAATAAAAAATTGACCGATAATTGTCAAGATCCAGACTGTATACATGCTTTATGGGATTATGTAGTTGATGTAAATTAAACAAAATTAGAGTTTGTCTGAGTTAAACTTTTTTAACATTTAAACGATGAGTATGGATGTCTTTTGTTTTGTTTTTTTGTATATATTGTATGTATGGGTGAATGGTGTTATAGAATGGACCAAGAATATATATCAAAATCTCAACATCCCCCTCACATGTGATCCCGAGTTCGCACGTGGAAATGCAAAGAAATTATAGACAAATATGACATATAAGAGAATACAAATGTTGTTGGCACCAAAATTTCGAAGGACTACATTGGCCATTATGAAGTCCACTGAGTCATTCAACTTTGGGCCGCAAAAAAAAAACATAAAAGAAAAGGGGATCCAACAAGTTATATAAGGGTTTGCACAAAAACCCATTAGCAAACTCTGAACCATTCAAATAAAAAAACGATAAATTAAATTTCAATAAATTGAAATTTAAAGGTTAGGTAGGGATAAGCCCTTATCTCTAAAAATTTAAATTCAAATTGAAACAAATCCTGAAAGGAATCATGTTGCAAGTGGCTATAAAAGGGCTTTTTAGCGACAGTCAAAAGGACCTTTTTTTTTTTTTTTTTTTTCTGGAAGGACAGAGAGTGACAGAGAAAGGGAGAGCACTTTTTGAAGCCTAGAGAGAACCCGAAAGCTTGAGAAGTTCTTTGAAAGGCAACAAGATCCGAAATACCTAAAGCATCAAGGCTTGAAGAACAAAGAGAACCAGGCGACTTCCGAACTCCCATTTCTACTTTTTGTTTCCTCTTTTCTGATTTCTATTACCCTTTTCTTGAAGAATGGAATTGTTTAGGTAAAGGGTTCTAAACGCTTCTTTCATTTGAAATCATATTATAAAAAAAGGGGTCGAAACCTCTCCTGTAAATAAAAATTATCTATCTTTCTATATAGCTACTGTTTCCTTCATATTATGAGAATCGGAGGTTTTCATTTTTAGGTGTAATTAACAATCTGACATATGCCAGATTGGAGGTAAGAATCCGCAACCTAACTTAAAACTTTGACAATTTGCTAATGACAAATCTTGCCAGGTCTGTGAACCTTTGTGCGAAATTTGTGTCGACAAATGCAAACAAGGAATAAATGCAAATGGAGAAACTTGAACCCAAGGCCTCTTATAACCAAGGTTTTAATACCATGTTAAACAACTAATTGCTTTAAAAGTTTAAGCTGTTAGAGAATGAGCCAACAATGTATATCGAGCTAACACCTTCCCTCACGTGCAATCCCGTTTTGCATGCTTAGAGTGACAAAATAGAGCGTGAAATTGAGAGAACAGAGTGAGAGAGTGCAAAATTTTGCATGAACGAATGGTTTTGGATTAAGCGAACGGGCAAAGAGACTTGAACCCAAGATCTCTTAGAACTAGAGCTCTGATATTATGTTAGATCAATAATTGCTCTAAAAGCTTAAGCTATGAGAGAATAGACCAACAATATATATCAAGCTCTCAACAAATGAGTCTTGTAATCCTTCGTTGGATGACTTCGTAGATTTTTTGAGTGAAATGAGACCCTAAAGTTGGTCCTTTTGTTTTGTAAATGGGTGCACCCCTCCTTGGACGCCTTTTAATATAATTACACTTTACCTATCAAAACATATATATATTTTCCTTGAACTGTACTTTGAACAACAGAATGCAAACCGGAAATTTTATCTGTTTGTCCTCGAGGTGTCTTCATTTTGTTGTACTAATTACCTCACTAATATAGAGTATTACTACAACTACAACTCAGTATGTGTTGCAAATTTCTTATGTGGTGAAACTAGGCCACTTTTCACTTTTAGTTGATTCAATACAATTCCAAGGTTTGGAGTTTAATTTTTTTGGTGGGAATCCTATTTGGAGGGAATTTTTTGAAACTTGTGGAAGTACTAGGGGTCATGGTGGTGTGGATCCATAGCTGACTCCAAAAGGGTGGATACTTTTAGGGACCATTTGGGGCAGCTATAGTTTATGTAAAAGTGATTCTTGATAATTGATTATAGGTAAAACTGTTTCTTGTCATAATCAGTTTGGTGTTTAGTTGTTCTAGTCCAAAGTGATTATGTTGTCAAAAGTCATTATATGTGTTTGGGGTATATATGTAAAAGTGATTTTGAAGCATGGATTGTTATTTTTATCCTCATCCAGAGTGTAATATTAATTTGTAAATAAATAATTTGATTAAAAAGTACAAAATAATGTAATTGTATGAAGTATTGAAGTGACATAGTAATTATTATTATTTAAATCCCCGTTTTGTGGGGAGTAGGCAGCTCCAAGATTCCATCGTTCAACCACTGTTTGAGTAAGTTCCTTACATATTTTTGCCTGACGTCGCGGCCTCTTCCCCTTCTGCAAGGGCAACAACGGCATCTTGTCGAACTCCCTTTGGGATGATCGTTGCGACCGAAGATTGGGGCTTTGCTTCTCTAATGGCATCAATAATCTATTTGACTCCCTCGGTTAGTCTAGAAAAGGGTGACATGTTGTGGTTGATGAGGACAACTTTGAACTCCGTTGCTATTCCATCGATGCACATTTTTGCAAATTCCTCTTCCAACATAGGTTTATAGCAGTCTAAAGATCTATCACGAAAGCTCTTAACATAGTCTTGGAGGGGTTCTTGGTTTTTTTGGGAGATCTTGGCGAAGGTGAGGTTGTTGATGCATTCTCTTATATGAAAGGGCTTTGAGTGGAACTTGCTCACCATCTCGTCCCAATCTCATATGGAACTTTTGGGGAGGCCCATATATCATGTATTAGTCTGATCTGTGAGGGACTTTGAGAACTCCTTCAACCTCATGTTGGGGTCATTCCCCATAATGGTTGAGGGTTTCAATGAAGCGATGGACGTGCTCGTAGGAGCTGCCCTTCTTTTTTTTTTTTGATAAGTAAGATTGTATATATAGTTGCCCAAGAAGGGCAACAAGGGCAAAAACCCCAAAAGATTACAACTGTCTAACAACTATCTTAGAGAACCCAAAAAACTAACAAAGGAAGAGACATTTACAGGGGAGGCCTCTTTGGCCCAAAAAAATAATAAACGCAAAAAGACATCTTTAAAATAAGGAGTTGAGAGCTCTTGGTCTTCAAAAATACGGTTGTTTCTTTCTCTCCAAATGCACCACAGCAAACAAATTGGAGCCAGATTCCAAATTCTCCTAGACTCTTTAGGAAGATTACACCCCGTCCAAGCCAACATGAGATCTTTGACGGAGCCTGGCATAACCCAAGAAAAGCCAAACAACCCAAAAATGAGATTCCAGCAGCTCCAAGAATAATGACAGTGGATGAGGACGTGATTCATCCTTTCCTCATTATTCCTGCAAAGGTAGCAACGGCTGGCCAAGGAGAAACCTCTTTTCTTCAAATTATCGGCAGTAGAGATGGCATTCCAAGAGGCTTCCCAAACAAAAAAAGAGGCTTTGGGGGGGGCTTTTGAGTGCCAAATAATCTTCCAAGGAAATGGAAGGATTGCAGAACCACACATGCTCTTGTAGAAGGAGCTAACAGAAAAAGACTTTTTATCCGGCATCCAAACCCTCTTATCCTCAATACCACCCCTAACCCGGAACTGGCTGATGTGACAAATGAAAGAGCTCACCTCTTCAAGTTCCCAATCATGAAAGTCCCTCCTGAAGCGAGGAGACCATGTAAATTGATTCCCAATTCTCTCCATGTACTCACTAGCCCAAGCCGCTTTGTCGCAAGCTAAACTGTAGACCATGGGAAATCTCACCTTCAACGCCTCACCCCCGATCCAAACATCGTCCCAGAATTTCACCCTAGAGCCGGTCCCGATAACAAAGCTACATCTGTCTTTGAAGTTCCTCCAATCCTCTCTAATATAACCCCAAAGACCACATCCCTTCGGGCCCCCCACCGCGCAAGAACACCACCCCCCATCTTCACATCCGTACTTGGAAACAATGATCTGCCTCCAAAGCATCCTATCACTTTCCCCAAATTTCCATAACCATTTACCAAGAAGGGCTTTATTAAAGATTCTCAAGTCCTGCACCCCTAAACCGCCCAAAAACACTGGCTTCTTAATTTTCTCCCAAGCTACTAGATGGAGCTTCCTACGGTCGCCATCATGACCCCATAAGAAGTCACGCTGAAGCTTCTCCAATCTTCTGCTAACTGTCTTTGGAACAGGGAACAAGGACATGAAATAAGTGGGAAGGTTCGCTAAGGAACTTTTAAGAAGAGTGAGCCTGCCTCCCTTAGAAAGGAGTTGACCTTTCCAACCTGCAAGCTTGCTTTGAAACCTTTTAACCACCGGATCCCAGATCCTAATAGATCTTGCCTTTGCCCCCAACGGAAGGCCCAAGTAAACCAGAGGAAGGAATTCCACCTTGCAACCCAAGACACTCGCGAGAATGTCCAAATCCTGGACCGGCCCAACCGGAGTGATGCTACTCTTTGCAAGATTGATCCTCAAGCCTGAAACCGCCTCAAAACACACTAAGATACACCGGACAAAACGAAGCTGACGAACTGAGGAGCCACAAAAAATGATGGTGTCATCCGCAAACAGCAGATGGGAAATGGCAGCACCTTCGCTCCCTCTAATCCCCACACGGAAACCCTTGATAAGACCAACATCCTCAGCACGGGTCATGAATCCGCTCAAAGCCTCCATAGCAATAACAAAGAGGAAAGGAGATAAAGGGTCCCCCTGCCTAAGACCCCTAGAAGAACGAAAAAACCCCGCGGGGGAGCCATTCACAAGAACTGAAAAAGAGACTGTGGTTATACATGACTGAATCCATCTCCTCCATTTGACCCCAAAACCCATCTTATCTAGCATACCCATTAGGAAACTCCAGTTAACATGGTCAAAGGCTTTTTCAATGTCCAGTTTACAAACCAGCCCTTTCAACTTTTGATTTAGCCTAGCATCAATGCATTCATTAGCTATAAGAGCCGCATCCAGAATTTGACGACCTTCCACAAAAGCGTTTTGGCTAGAAGAAATGATGGAGCCCATAACCTTTTTCAGCCGTAATGAGAGAACCTTTGCGATCAGTTTGTAGACACTACTCACTAAACTGATTGGGCGGAAGTCCTTGATGCTACTGGCTCCTTCCTTCTTAGGAATGAGGGCTATGAAAGAGGCATTGAGACTTCGTTCAAAGCCCCCCTCCCTATAGAAAGACCCAAAGACCGCCATCACGTCCTCTTTCACCACATCCCAGCAAGATTTGAAGAAGGCCATAGTGAACCCGTCGGGGCCAGGAGCTTTATCTCCATTGCATGCCTCCAAAGCACTCACCACTTCATCTTCTAAGAAAGGGATTTCCAGATTCAATGCTTCATCACGATTCAGCCTGTTCAGAAGGATATCCTCCACCCCGGGCCTCCAGCTGCACGGTTCTGTGTATAGGCTGGAGTAAAAATCAGAAATTCCCCTTCTGATAGGCTCCTCCTCATTGATGACTTGGTCATTAATAACGATTGAGGAGATTCTGTTCTTTCTGTAGTGAGAGGAGGCCATTCTGTGAAAGAATTTTGTATTACGGTCACCCTCCTTGAGCCAAATGGCACGAGATTTCTGTCTCCATGAAATTTCCTCCAATTTGAGAACCTGGCCTATTTGGCCCTTTAGACCCTCTCTCTCTGTCCTTTTCTCATCTGTGAGAGAACCCTGTTGCTCTTCCTTATCAAAGTCCATGAGCTTCTGAAGCAAAGCCTTCTTCCTTTCCTGAACAGAACCAAAGACATCGCGATTCCACTCTCTTAGGTCCTTTTTAAGAAGTTTCAATTTTTTAGCAATACAATAACTTGGAGTCCCCACCACCATATACGAATTCCACCAAGTTCGCACCATGTCCACGAATCCTTCATATTCTAGCCACATATTCTCAAATCTGAAGGGACTTTTTCCTGCGTTAAAACCCCCGCAATGCAACATAATAGGATGGTGGTCAGAACAGAGACGGGGGAGACATTTCTGAGAGATGCCGGGAAAGTCATCCTCCCAATTAATCGACACCATGAATCTATCCAGCCGAGACATACCCAATTGATTGCCCCCCCTAGACCAAGTGTAAATCCCCCCTTCCATAGGAAGATCCACCAAGCTTTGAGAATTAATGAACTCGTTAAAATTTCTCATAGCCCCAGTCAATCTTCCTCTCCCCGATCTTTCATCTGGGCTCCGCACAACGTTGAAATCCCCCCCAAGGCACCATGGAACATTCCATGAAGAGAGCGACGATTGTAATTCATTCCAAAGCAAACTTCTAACGCCATCCACCACTGGCCCATAAACCCCACAAAAACCCCACACCAAGGAATTGGAAATCAGCGTAAACTTGCACGAAACAGTGAACGCCCCCACTTTGTGCTCCAAACAATTGACCAAACGGGAATCCCAGGCCACTAGAATACCTCCCGCGGTGCCCTGGGCAGCCAGAGCAGTCCACTTGACCCATCTCGAACCCCAAATGGAGCGAACAACACGCCTCGAGATGCTCTCCATTTTGGTTTCCTGAAAGCAGATGATAGCAGGCCTCCATTCCTGTAATAAGCCTTTAATGACTGCGCGCTTATCCGGATCATTCAACCCTCTCACATTCCATGAAAGAATTTTTAAATTCATAGAAACAAAAGGGTTAGAATCTCTCTATGCCTTCCACCAAGGCCTCAGGCTGTTTGCTGCCCCCATAATTAACCGAACATGACAATTCTTTCATAACTCTTCTCATTCGCTTCACTGACTTATCTTCCTTCGCTTTCTCAGTGCTGCCACTGTTGGTGCAAGGCCTGGGCGGCGAATTGCACAACATAATTTCCCTAAACAGATCCATCAAGCGATCTTCATAGCCTACACAAGGGACACCCAGTATTTTGCTAATCTTTCCTAATTTTCTCAGCACCCACCCCTCCGTTATCTGCTGTTGCGGACAGATGAGTTCAGTGGAGTGCGCCTCTGAAATCGTATTGACTTCCGGCAGTATTACAGCAAGAGGGTTGTAATCCTCCAGGTTCAAGAACGTTTCACCTTGCTGCACCACCATTGTGTCCCCCTGTTCGGAAGATCTGTCCTGAACTGACTGCAGCTCCATTTCTGCAGCAAAGGAGCAACCAGCTCCCCAGGTGTTTGGGCAAACATCTTTACAGGAGCTAGATTCCAAGTACTGAAGAAATTCCTTCTCGTCCAACATATCACTGTGATCAGAGGCTTGCCCCTCTGAGATGTCATCAACTGGTATTATCGCAGCCTGTAATCCTTCTTTTTCCTTTCCTTTATCACTCCCCAACGCAGGCTTCTTGGCCCCTTCCTCCATGGCTGCGTCGTCTTCCGCGTCCGAAGCTCGGTCGCCATCTCCTTGCGCCTGAGACTCAGGCATTCTTATAACAAGATCCGTCTGATGGGAGAGACGCCCCGAACTGGGCCTGCCCCTTGCTGCCTGGGCTGCCTCAGTCCTCCCCTGGAAATAGCTTCTCGTTTGGGCCTTAAGAGAATTCCCGACTTGGGCCTTAAAAGATTGTTGAGAGCGCTGCTTTTTGGGGTAGACCCTGGGCCTCCCTTGATAACCCAGACCACGTCTAAACATTTGGAGGTGGCCCAATCCAAGCCCATATCTGTTGTTAGAAGGAAAGGCAAGGCCCGTTTCTCTCCTAACTTCTGGAATCTTCCCATCTCTGCGCTTGCCTTTACGAGCACAGAGAAATTTGAAATTTGAATTGTCTGAACCTGTAGAGAGGGCAGGCGACCGATGATGGCCACGTGGATCGTCCCTGACATGAGTGTTGTGCCACTGACGCGCTCTCGACGCGTGGACGCCCACAACAGCTTCTCTGTCTGTATCTCTCCCCGCTGCAACCTCCGGCCGACGGGAATCATCCTCAGAACACGTTGGTCCCGCTTCCGACCAGATCGGAATGTCAAAGGACCATTTTCCACACTTGATTCGCAGAGAAGCCGGGATATCCTCCGTTCTCCCTCTGACTAACACTCTCGCCCATCGGAGATGCCGACGTTCAACAGTGTCCCTGTCCAAAGTCACGAAGCTGCCACAACGATCCCCCATGGCTCGGAAGACGTCGGTACTCCACAGAAAAGCCGGTAAGCCCATGAACCTGATCCAGGTTAGCCTGCTGTCTTCCGACCTCGAGCAACAACCCGATGGGGTCCACGGGTGCAGCGTCATTGTCAGACCTTCGAAGGACCAGTTCCGCTTGTTAAAGATTCTAATGGCTTCCTCTTCCGACGGCAACTCGAAAAGAAACCATGCACCGTTCAGATCAAGGACCTTCAGGCCGGCTTGAATCCCCCATTTCTTGAGAGCCCAACGATGGATCTTCACCCTGTCGGGGACTGGAGAGTTCAGATCTCCGAATCTTCCGACGAGGCAGCGACGGAGATAGTTGAGACGACTGCCGCAGGAGCCCATCGAAACCTCTAGATCAACACTGGCGTTAACAGACCTCGATTCCACCATCACTGGTTCTGACGGCCAGTCCTGTATTCTACATACTTCCAAGAAAGACCTCTTCTGGGTCATCAATGGTCTCTGGTCGGCTAAGCCCATTGATCTGAAGGCCTTCGCATAAATTGCCCACCCACCATTCGACTGATCTTCAGGCAGGAACAAACGTCGAGTTCCCAGATGAGAACGGCCTTCTATCCGCATGAAATTACCCCGATGATTTGAACCTTTCCATAGTATTAAGCTTCTATCTCTACCGTGCAATCCAAGAGGAAAAAACACTCGACGTTTTCCTGAAGAGAACTGCTCCAGGGTAATGCAAAGCCAATCCAACTCCCATCTCAAGACCCACAACCTTCTTACCACCCCTGGGCCCCGTTCAATGATTTGAAGGAGCTCTCCCTTCGCCTCCGATTCCCGAACAATCTCAAAAGACTTCTCCTCTATTTGAGCAAACATCCTCTATTTAGGGTCATTCCTTCAATGAAATCTCTGGTAACTGCTACACAGAGAGGGGTTTGAAACTATTATGATAAGTTTGAATGGTAGTTCTTGGAATATTGTGGGGAGAACTTTTCCCAAGGTGAACTAGATTGATGACTGCCAGCATTGATGGCAAAAAGTCAATGCATTCTTTTCCTGCCCTTCTTGTCACCGTATCTTTGGAATCTTGGCGATTTGTACCTTTTAGGATATGGCAATAAGGCCACTTCCAGTGGGTAAGGGGGTGCATAGTCGGCCGAGAACAAACCTTGTCTCTCCTTTTGAAGAAAGGATTGTAACTTCTTTTGGATGTCTTGGATGGTGAGAGGTTTGGCCACAGTATTTTCTTGTGGCACCTCTCCTTCCACATGGTGGATTCGGTTGTGGTGCAACTCTAAGGAGCGGTGGTGTAAGGGCTGGGTTTGCTCCTTTTTTTTTTTTGGGGGGGGGGGGGGGGGGTTCTCAGCCACTTGATCTCCTTCGTGTTGCACGTTCACCACAGGTTTTGCACCTTCTTAGGTTTGTCGTGGGGCTTTGGGTAGTCCACTGAGCCGTTGGGGGTGGCCTCTCTCCCTCTTTGATTGTTGAGGATAGTGTCAAACATGACTTGCTACGTTTGTTGCATGGCCTGCAAAATGAGCATCAAAGGATCGTTTGGTGCCATGCTGCTATGGTAATATGGAGGGGGAGCCCTTGGTTGTACATGGGCTCTTGGCACCGTTCTATGAGGGGTACGGCAAGAACTACCATATTCATGGCTTTGGGAGCCTGTGATGATGCAGTTGCTTGAGTAGGAGGTGGGAAACCTCTTTCTTCTTGTTGGACAATGGTTCTTGTATGGTCTAAAAGATGAGGATGGATTTCATCCTGCTGGTTTGGGTTCTCCCCAGAATAGCAACTGGTGCCATTTGATGTATACTACTCCCCGGTAGAGTCGCCAAAATGTGGGTGGTAGGGATGGCCTGCCGGGGATATCAAAGATGATAAGAGTCTCACAGAGTCCGCAAGGAGATTACATAGGTGTGTCAGAGAGTAGTAAGTACACCATTGATGACACTACAAGATGAAGTGGTTCTGGAAAGAAGTAGGAGCTGACTGGAAAGATGGGTTTCTAGGAAGGAAAGGGATAAACTGAATCTTCCTTAACTCTGGTGCATTGAATGCCAATGAAATGAAAAAGGAATTCAGAATATCCCTCCTAGGATATTAATGACAACCTTTTAATAGGAGTCCTAAGCTTACTAATTGTCGCTCTTTTGTTGATAACTTGTTTGTTTTTCTTAGGAATGTTTGCCTTGTATTTATAGCCAAAGAGACATGTGCCAAGGATTTTGGCTTTAGGTGGGAAAAGGGTTTCCTTTTTGTCACATGTTCTCTCTTTTTGGTTGATAGGACAAGTGCCGATTCTTGCAGGTTGTTATTTTCGGTCGTCATTAATGAAGGTTACAATCCCATGTCTATAGGTTAGACCAATCTACTATTTCATTAAATGCGGAGTGAGTTTTCTCACTTCTTCATTTAATGCCACGTACTTTGGATAATTCTCATGCCTAAAGCCACCATGCCATAAAACGTCCCGAGTAAGGCTCATAGCACAATGATTGTGCTATGGGCATGTGCTAGACTCTAAGAGTCCACCGAGACTTGTACCTAAATTTTTTTGGGCATCCAAGTGGAGGAAGGGCTATTCATGGAGTTCTGCATGGAACTCTTAATTGATGAAGTTCCTCGGGGAACTTATGCTTGGTGCATCTTTTGTATAACAACTGCCGTTGTGGAGGGTGGAATGCCATAGTTCGGGGATGAGATCTCATCTTAAGTTTTGTCCACGGATTAAGACTTGATCCTTCCATGTAGCAAGAAAAGTGCATTGTTTTATTTCACTGCAGTTATATATGAAACTAATTTAATCTTGATAGATCTAACAGCCAATGTAATTTAGTTAAGATTGTATGATTTAAAGTCAAAATTAATGAAAAAATGAAATTGGAGGTGGTTTGTAGTGTTTGGAGGAGTGTTCTGCTGAAAGGGGAAGAAGGGAAGGGGGGGGGGGGGGGATGGGCTGAAAACAGCCCTTTTATGCATCAGGAGCCAAACAGGTCTTAATGCAGTAAGGGCTGTGAAATCATTTCACCTTGTTATTGCAGCCGGTAACAGGTGTGGAGGGTTACATAACCACCATGACTCGGAATATTATGTATTAAGTTATTTTTTTTCTATAAACTTTTGTTTCAAACCTTTTCTTTTATATATTTATTTTTGTGTAGGACCCCATTTAATGATTGGCCGTTATTTCTCTATTTTATTTATTAGTCCATTGTCTTTGTTTGCAATCGTAATTAAATTTTTTATAACGGCACATGGTTTGATGACATACTACTTTGTTAATACCCGTCTTGGGTTCATCTCTCTTGGCCCTTTTGTTTCACTCAACTTTGATCTTTTGAGGGAAAAAAATCAACCAAATACTCAATTCGGGAGGTGGTTTGTAGTCTTTGGAGGAGTGATCTACTAAAAAGGGGGGAAAATGGGATGAAAACAGCCCTTTTATGCATCAGGAACAAAACAGGTCTTAATGCCGTAACGGCTGTGAAATCTTGTCACCTTGTTATTTCAGCCAGTAACAGGTTTGGAGGGTTACATAACCACCATGATTTGAAACCCTGCATAACAGTATATTAATGTAGGAATATTATGTGTAAAGTCATTTTATTTCTATAAACTTTTATTTCAAATCTTTTCTTTTATATATTTTATTTTTGAGTAGCACCCCATTTCATGATTGGCTGTTATTTCTCTATTTTGCTTAATTTTTTTATTTTTCTATTGTCCATAGTTTGCAATCATAATTTTACACTGATCTCCTTTGAGATTTATGATAATTATACTGACCTCCCTGCATAACAGTATATTAATGTCGGAATATTATGTGTAAAGTTATTTTATTTCTATAAACTTTTATTTCAAATCTTTTCTTTTATATATTTTATTTTTGAGTAGCACCCCATTTAATGATTGGCTGTTATTTCTCTATTTTGCTTAATTTTTTTATTTTTCCATTGTCTTGGTTTGCAATCATAATTTTAGACTGACCTCCTTTGAGATTTATGACAATTATACTGACCTCCTTTGAAGTTTATGAAATTTCATTGACTTCTTCTACTTTACAAAATAATATACAAATACTTCCCTCCAGTCAAATTTTTTTTTTCAAAATGACAAAACTATCATTTTCATATTTGTTTTTTCAATTTTTTAAATCTTGACCAATTTTTTTTTTTATTTTTCAAATAAATATTGATAAAAACCTTAAATTTATTTTTATATAAAATAAAAATAAGTTATTTACTTTAAATTTGTTTTTAAATAAAAAAATTAAAAATATTTAAAAAAAAGTTAGAATAAATTGGTCAAAATTAGAAAAATAAAAAATAAATAAATAAAAGGGACAATTTCGTCATTTAAAAAAAAATTTGACAGGAGATAGGTATTTGTATATTATTTTGTAAAGTAGGGGAGATTAGTGTAATTTCAAAAATCTCAGGAAAAGTTAGTGTAATTATTATAAATCTTAGGAGAGGTCAGTATAATTTATCATTTTTTTTAATGACATGGTTTGATGACATACTACTTTATTAATTCCTGTCTTGGGTTCATCTCTCTTGGCACTTTTGTTTCACTTAACTTTGATCTTTTGAGGGGAAAAAATCATCCATATACTCAATTCAGGAGGTGGTTTGTAGTGTTTGGAGGAGTGTTCTGCTGAAAAAGGGTCAAAATGGATGAAAACTGCCCTTTTATGCATCAGGAGCCAAACAGGCTTAACGCTGTAACGGCTGTGAAATCATGTCACCTTGTTATTGCGGCTGGTAACAGGTGTGCAGGGTTACATAACAACCATGATTTGAAACCCTTCATAACACTATATTAATGACAGAATATTATGTGTAAAGTTATTTTATTTCTATAAACTTTTATTTCAAATCTCATCTTTTATATATTTATTTTGAGTAGCACCCCATTTAATGATTGGCCATTATTTTTTTTATTTTGTTTTTTTTTAAATTTATTTTTCCGTTGTCTTGGTTTGCCATCATAATTAATTTTTTTTATTTCTTATAATGACACATGGTTTGATGACATACTACTTTGTTATTTCCCGTCTCGGGTTCATTTCTCTTGCCCCTTTGTTTCCCTCAACTTTGATCTTTTAAGGAAAAGAAGTCAACCATATATTCAATTCAAATCAACAAAGTTTTATCCCAATTATTTGGGATCGGCTACATAGATCCCATTCTATACTATCTGACGCCATCCCTTTAGTTAAACCGTGCTCGCAGTATATTTCTTTACTATTTCTTCCCTATTTAATTTTGGTCCAACCTTTTCCCTAAAATGATCCTAAATGTGAACTATATCGCTCTTTAGTTTAATCGATTCTTTCATTTTATCTCTTATAGGATGCTACTTCCACCATCCCAAGGATGAATGTTTTAACTTTATCTTTTCTTATTTTACCACACATTTATCTCAACATGTTCATTTCGGTCCACGCTTATTTTATGAACATGTAGGCTTCACAGTGTATTACATCCATAGATGCCAATCTTCTTTTTCTCTCACCCACACACACACAGGCACATGCATATAAGAGAGTACCCCTAGGTAGTGAGTGTGCCAGAATATTTGTTGAAATATTAATTCGGGAGTAAGAGATTGTACTGTAATTTGAAATGATGGAGCAGGCAGATAGTTTTCTTTCATTGATATTAATTATCCTGATGGTCGGTCCATTTAGTTAAAGAATCAGTTGCTTCTATTGTGTGATTAAAAAGGTTGAAATTTATTGTGCTAATGCAAAACCTAATTACTGAAAGGCGATGAAGTAACTTTCTTTGTAGACTTGATGTGGATTTTATTTCAAAAGTTTACCAGTCACCAATTGTTGTTTCATAACGTGTAATCTACCTGGCTTTTATCTTTTTTTTGGCAGTCATATCTTCAGAAGCCAAAAATATACTTCTGAGACATTTCTATCAGCGTGCTGAAGAAAAGGTTAGAATTCATTACACAAGGCACCTACACAAGTACATAGTAAATGTGTGAACATATGCGTCCAACTGTACACACCTGCACGTACGCATACAGTACACGTACACATGAACACAGAGAGAGAGAGAGAGAGAGAGAGAGAGAGAACTCTCTTTTTGCTTCTTACTATCTTTCATTTTGCAGCTGAGACCAAAGCGATCTGCCTCTGAAAATCTAGCCCCAGAGCATGGCTGCAAGCATCCCAGGGCTTCTGCTTCAGATACTATGCCCACCTGAGCCTCTGTTGATTGATTTTTTTTTTTTATTTTCAATCTGAAGCTTTTGCGTGGTCGATTGTAAGTCTTAAAAAATTTCTCTTCACGTCCTTGTAAATATTCTCATCATCATATCATAGATGTCTGTGTTTGTTGTAAGTGCCGGGGACTTGTTTTCTCAGTGTTGTAAACTTAGCCTAACATGTATAAACTAGATTAGATACAGTTTTCAATCCGATTAAAAGCATTTAGATAATGTCATAAAATGGTTTCCTTGGCAGTGTTTTGTTCGTATTCAGTTCATAAATATTTTGGAAATTTAAGCTTGGCATTCTTCAAATGTGTTGGGAACACTTCAATCAATGGCATATAAAGTGCATTGGTCTGGTGGTTGTTGGTTTCTGGTGTACGCAGCAAGTATTCGTTGGTGCTAAGAGCATTGTACCCGAGTTAATGAACATTGAACACATCAGCATAATTTCTGGTTACTCATTGACGTATAATACTTATTAGTCTAAGTGCAGTGAACTGGGATTAATGAATATTTTTTTTTACAAAGCAATTAGCTGCTCCCAGTGAATGTAGTGTACTCCCATGCTCTTTCGGTGGCATTGACTCCATTTGCCAGTGATGGTACGGGGCAGGAATTCACACACAGCACGATGTTCACATGTAGCTAGATGGACAATTGAAAATGACCTCTAGTTATGATGGTTTTGGGCATCTTGTTCTATTTTTTGTTTTTTTAGTACAACCACGAGGGAGGAGAATTATTTAAAGTATATTTGTGGGGAACATAAGATTCAAATTTTAACTTGTTGTGTAACGAATGTTAGAGATATAATAATATAATATTAGAGCAGATAAAAAAGTCTTGTATTAACAGCTTAAGTGGCCATGGTTCCTCGGCCTATCTTGATTATATAATAAGTCAGAAGACATGATTTACACGAGTGTGAGTAGGGGAACCAGAAAATCTTTGTAAAGACAGTCATTCTCTGAGTTACTATTTCTACATTTATTGAATTGAAATTCAGAGTGCAATTAGTGCTATCAGTGTTTGGATTTACTTTATCTCTACTACCTAAACTTTAAATGAATGAATTCCATGATTAAGATCACTTCATTTCAAGACTGAAGAATGCTTTAAACATTCCCAATTCAATATATATATATATATATATATATATATATATATATATAAAAGTTATTTTTATAGAGGGAAGGGTATTTAGGAGAAAATGAGTAAGAATATATTGTCTGAATGCGGTTGATGAAGAGGGGAGCAGGAAACTTTTGGTCCAAAATGTATTATGTTTTTAAGTGGACAAATACATGATATAATACACACACGTGTTTCAAGTGGACCTTATTTAATGCGGGCCGACTAATTATACTGTGCCACGCGTCCTTCCGGGTCACATATGCCCAACCGCGTGCTGCACGAGCCCCATTCCTCAACACAACAACATTCAACGCACACAGACGTCCAGAGCTCAGCTGTAGTGTGAAGAGACCTCTGCAAACCTAGAACTGTATTAGTGCTCTTGAAATTGTACGAAGAATCAATGGCCATGGCCACTCCCCTCTATTATACTCCTCCAATTTCCAACAAAACCCCCTCAAAACCTAACTCGCTCGTTCCTTTAATCTCTTCTCGTTCCTGCTTCACCAAACATTTGACTCTCTCCTCATCGTCTCCTCTCTCTCTCCGAGCAACATCTAGATTGCCACCGGCGGTGGCAGCGGCTGCAACCGCTAACGCCGTCGAAGTAGAGGAGCAAACATCCGCGGCCGCCACTCCGTCCAAGGTTCTGCCCTTCCGAGTCGGCCACGGCTTTGATCTTCACAGATTGGAACCTGGATACCCCCTCATCATCGGTGGCATCAGTATACCCCACGATAAAGGCTGCGAGGCTCACTCCGATGGTAAATCTCAGTTCCTGATCATTTTACATATGTATGTATATGTGTAGGTATGTGTTTATTGAAGTTTGATCTTGTTGGTTAATGGGGTTGCAGGTGATGTGTTGCTTCATTGTGTTGTTGATGCAATTCTGGGTGCTCTGGGGCTTCCTGACATCGGACAGATCTTTCCCGACACCGATCCTAAATGGAAAGGGGCCGCATCATCTGTTTTCATCAAAGAAGCTGTGAGTTTTCGTAATGAATCCATTTTATTTATTAGTTGATTTGTATTTAGTTATTTGATTCTCATTATCTAATCATGATAATTCATTTTTACAACTCAAACTAATTCAATTCGATTTAACTTTGGGCGCTTTGAAATGTACTCTACAATATTTGGTCCATTAGTTGATTTGCATTTTTTTTTTTCCTTTCCCTTCTTAATTTCAATAATTGTGCATAATTTAACCATGCTCGTTGGGTGGCAGCTGGTCAGGGCCATATTATTGTATGAATAATGCTACTATAAGCTCGAACTTGTACAAGTGATGGTCTTTTTAACTCTTTGATGGTCTAGGGATTGAGTTTTCATTTATCCCAATTACTTTATATCTAATTTCTAGATTAAAAGCCCATGTCTCATGTAAGCTCGAGCTTATAAATAGCATTGCCGTTATTGTATTTAAATTAGTTGCAGGTGCTTTGTAAATCTTGACAATTTAAATTGAAGTGCAGTAATACTGACAATATGCATTTCCCTACGAACTAACTCATTCTTTCTGGGTACTAAAAATTATGAGGTCTATATGAATGTTTTTAGAATCTAATCTCTTAAGACAAGCACATTGGTAGGCAGTCTAACAGTCCAAATTTGAGTCCTATTAGGTCATCATATTGGTTAAGGTAATTATCAGATGGTTACTTGGGTTTTCAGTACTGGCAATACAAAAATTAGTTGTTATCATTCTATTTTAATTAAATTTGGGAGTTTTCTCTTTCTTGCCCCGCCCTCCCCCCCACCCCCCACCAAAAAAAAAAGGAAGAAGAAATTGAAGACATGACCATCTTCCTATTTCAATTTCAATTCTGCTATGCCATGGTAATTTTTTTAACACTAAACACTTGAGGATATCAAATAAACATTTTTTATTAGACTGACTTGATGTAATGCTCAAGCAATTTTCCTTTGATTGTTTTCTTTTTTGAAGCAGTTTGCTTGTGATTGCTGCTACTAGTATTGCAAAATTAGTTGTCAATCAAAACTGAAGAGAACTTTGCCTTAGGAACACTGTTGAACCACATAAGTTTCACTTGTGCTCTGTCAGTTGTCAAGAAGATGGGAGTATAAGAATCCAATTTTGGAATTTTCCACCTATTAACCACATGCTGTTGTGGAATTGCAAATTTCTTTTGGTTTCTTGTGCTCTTTCTGTATTCATACAGAGCACTAGTAGAATATCCAAGGACAGCTAGCTTCCCTACGGAGATTAAACAGAATAAGCTGGGGACACAGATTTGGAATTAGGTGTCCTATTGCTTAGCATTTCAGTAATATAGGCATTTTTGTAGACCATGTTCATATGCAATTATTCTCAAAATAAATTTAGAATTAGAGAAAACAGCATGGGGATATTGTCATTTTCTGCTATCAGTATAAATGCGAAATAAGGATACTATTATTGCCTCCTGTCATTGGGAAAATTAGTGCCCTTTTCAAATGGAGATTGAGCTAGAACATATGGATAACACTAAGTAACTAGTAGATGAATTGATTATAGCAAGTGTATACAGATTGCAAAAAAGTGAGCACAGATTGCAGAACAAGTGACAAACTTGCTGAACTTGGTGTTGAAATCCATCTACTCTATCATCCACTTTCCAGTATTTTAAGATCAATTGCATTAGTGTTCTATCCTCTTAACATGTTATGAACCAAGTTTTCAGCTGTTGTTTTTGTGCGGATATATTTAAACATTTAGGCCATGTTTGTTTCATGGATTAGATAAGGGTGGATTAACTATCCCCTTCACTAATAGTGATAGGATTAGTAATTCCCCCCCTCCCCTCCCATTATTTTATCCATGCTATAGGTCATTTATTTACTCCCGGTACTATTAGTGAGGCCCTTTCTTTTTTTCTGAACACCGATTTCACAAGGCCATGGAGACTAACTTATCCAATCCCCTCCCCAAGCCGGCAAACAAACATAGCCTTACTGTTGTAGATTGTTTCCAGAAGACCTAAATGACATGGTTAGAATTTGCCACATGATGTTGGTCATTTTATTTTCATTAATTTTTTCCCTTTTTATTTGGGCAATTTTTCTGATTTACAAATTATTTCAATACTGAATGATTCCTAAATCCTGAATTTGTCACTACGCCCCCTTTAACTTCATGTGTTGGACATGCATTCTAATGCTTTATTACTCGCACTTTACTCAAGTTTGTTGATTAAGAGATTGTTTGGATTTCTTGATATTGTAATGGGTTTTTGGTAAATCCTCGGTTCTTTGGAACATGGAAGGAGACAACAGAGCAGTAATTCTAGGCAATTCAAATGAATATACTGTCTAACCCATTCTTATTAATATGGATCATATCAGGTGAGACTGATGCACGAAGCAGGTTATGAGCTTGGAAACTTGGATGCTACTTTGATTCTTCAGAGACCAAAACTGAGCCCACACAAGGAGGCAATCCGGTCCAATTTGTCCAAGCTGCTTGGTGCAGACCCATCTGTTGTAAACCTAAAAGCAAAAACTCATGAGAAGGTTGACAGTCTTGGAGAAAATAGGAGTATTGCTGCACATACTGTGGTTCTTCTTATGAGGAAGTAAAGAGGGTTCTTTTCCTAAAGTCTAATATCTATAATGTGAGAATTGCATTTTATTGCAATACCGTATATTGCATACAGGGACCCAATTGCTTCTTCCTTACGGTTGACAATTGAAAAACTGCAGTTGGTAGTTCGGTGGGGGCAACAATTGTCTGTTATTCAAATGTTGGAATTGCAATAAAATATAGAATTCACCTTTTTTCTCTCTCTCTCTCTCTCTGCGCGCGCATATACACGCGTGCGTATATTTTATTGGAATAGCAATAATATATAGAATCCACCTCTTCTCTCTCTCTCTCTCTCTGTGCGCGCATATACACGCTCAAACGCACATGTATGTACTGTCTCAATTTGGTGGTTATGAGCTCGATTTACATGATGTTTTAGAAGTTATTTTAGGAGCCTACCATTTGCCTGTGATAGTTTTTATAATTTTAATAATACAATAAATCTTAAGTAAATTTTTTAAAATGTTAAAATCATAGAGATAATCACAGCATTTTAAAATGTTAAAATCATAGAGATGATCACAGCAGGTGATGAGTTCATGAAATAATTTATGTTTTCAGGAATTATTCTAACCTACTAACCTAGGTTTCAAATAATAGTTATTTGGTAACGGTCACAATAATGTGAATGTTAGGTTTGGAAAGGAAAATTATTCTTGACCTACTAACCTAGGTTTCAAATAATGGTTATTTGGTAATGGTTAGAAAATTATTCCTTACCTACTAACCTAGGTTTCAAATAATGGTTATTTGGTAACGGTAACAATGACGTAGATGCTTAGGTTTGGAAAGGAAAATTTTTCATTGATTCAGGTCAAATTATTCCTGACCTACTATTCCTGACCTACTAACCTAGGTTTCAAATAATGGTTATTTGGTAACGGTAACAATGACGTGGATGCTTAGGTTTGGAAAGGAAAATTTTTCATTGATTCAGGTCAAATTATTCCTGACCTACTAACCTAGGTTTCAAATAATGGTTATTTGGTAACGGTAACAATGACGTGAATGCTTAGGTTTGGAAAGAAAAATTATTCATTGATTCAGGTCAAATTATTCCTGACCTACTAACCTAGGTTTCAAATAATAGTTATTTGGTAACGGTAACAATGACGTAGATGCTTAGGTTTGGAAAGGAAAATTATTCATTGATTCAGGTCAAATTATTCCTGACCTACTAACCTAGGTTTCAAATAATGGTTATTTGGTAACAGTCACAATGATGTGAATACTTAGGTTTGGAAAGGAAAATTATTCATTAATTCAGGTCAAATGGCAAGGAAGCCTGGCACGTGTGCAAAATGTTAGATGACAAGCATATGTGGCAGCTCATTGTTGTATCGAGACGCGATGAATAAACATCTCGTTGGAAAGTTGTAACACAATATTGGGTAAGTGATTTTTTTTTCATTGTTCAAT
>CM018048.1:1461141-1626141 GCA_008638375.1 Nyssa sinensis | reverse complement strand
AAAAGAAAATGGAAAATTTTTATCTTATTTTCACATTTTAAATAAAAATGATAAGGATTACATGCATTTAATATAAAAGTATTACTCTCTCTCTCTCTCTCTATTTATATATATATATATATATATATAGATAGATAGATAACTATTACTTAATATAAAAATGAGAGTTTAGTCGACGTGATTACTTATCTTAATTTACTATTTTGTTATGAATTGTTGAGTTATTTACAAAATTGCCGTTAAATGTATTTACTATTTTGTTTAGAAATGTTTAATTATTTACAAAATTATTATTGAATGTCTGTTTGACAAAAAAGGAGAGAGTTTATTGACAAAATCATATTCAATTAAACACAAAAGCCACACACATGGTCGACAGATTTTGAGTACCTTCAAGTCCTTGGATCTTCGAGCACATTTAATATATTGAAAAATATGGATACATATATATATATATATATATATATAGACACACAATGAAAAATGTCAAAAGAAAATAGAAAATTTTTGTCTTATTTTCACTTTAAATAAAAAACAGTGAGGATCACATGCATTTAATATAATAAGTATGCTAAAACAAAATGGAAAATTTTTATCTTATTTGCACATTTTAAATAAAAATGATAAGGATTACATGCATTTAATATAATATGTTTTATCCCAGTGTTCTAAAATAAAAAAATAGAGTGAAAAAATTCGTTGTATAGAGTATTACTCTCTCGATCTCTATTTATATATATATATATATATATATATATAGATAACTAGTTAATATAAAAATGAGAGTTTAGTCAACATGATTACTTATCTTAATTTACTATTTTGTTATGAATTGTTGAGTTATTTACAAAATTGCTGTTAAATGTATTTACTATTTTGTTTAGAAATGCTTAATTATTTACAAAATTACTATTGAATGTCTGTTTGACAAGAAAGAAGGAGAGAGTTTATTGACTTGCTTGCTTATCTTAATTTACATTTTGTTTTGAATTGTTGAATTATTTATGAAATTGTAATTGAATATATTTATTATTTTGTTTAGAATTGTAGGGTCCAACAAAGAAAATATGAAATTTCCATTGCATCATGTATTTACCATTTTGTTCTAAATTGTCAAATTATTTACAAAATTACCATTGAATGTCTTACCACAATTCTTTATTGAAAGTTTTGCCACACCAACCCGATAAGTTTGCAAAAAAAAATGTTTCAACTAAAATAAATTTCATGCCATCTTTAAGCTTTTGTTTTTATAAGCTCCAAGGCTGAGTCATTGGATAATATGTGTGTGTGTGTGTGTGTATATATATATATATATATATATATATATATATATATATGCACGGCTATCATGATCCTCTCATGTTTTGGTCTAGGGGGAATGTATATGCATGTTCACCAACACATGTATCATCTGACCAATGGAAAATCTCTCAATATGACATGTTATAAACAAGAAAATCTCACAAAGGAAAAATGGGAGTTGGTCTTTTCGTCTGTATACTCAGCTTTAAAACCACATGATGGATGATTGAAATCATGAAACATATGTGCAGAGTCGTATCCAAGTAGAAGACCCTGGTTTCACGTCATTTTTCAATACTCCGCTCCACTCTGTGTATGTATGTATGCTAGTATAGAAAATGGACAACACCATGTTGCCTGTTGTATATAGTTTCACATATACATACATATTCAGTTGGAAGGACAAGCCCTGAAAGAATAGAACTTGTACTATATCTGAAACGAGAAGTCAAAACTATGGTCTGGACAATCAATTTTCATTGTGAGTGTCCTTGAGATTATTTATTCCAGTCTGAATATTACTTGATTCTGATTAGATTAATTATTCCAGTCTGAACAGTACTTGATCCTGATTAGATTTGGGAGTGTCCGAAATATCCCTTATTAATTAACCTTTTTTTTTTTGTCTTATTTTTGGGGCAGCAATCTTTGACAAAGAGAGTTGACCAATTAAACAGTTATTTGTGTGGTAGTATTTTTGAAATGAAATTGTTGTTTGATTTCAGAGGAAACATTAGGCAGACTCAAAGCAACATTATTCTATGTAATGTAAAAAAATCACAAAAAACATTTTTCATGTAATTTACTTTCTTTGATTTCAAAGTTTGCAGAATCACAATAAAGAAAAGAAAGGAACCATTTAGTCAAAAGACTTTTATCATGTGTTTACGGGAGAGTAATATTTGACTGTTCAATCACCCGGTGTGGTCGATCAGTAAAAACATTGAAGATAAAATTCAAGTGTCTCAAGTTTGAATTTTTCTGCGCCGATCGTTAGCAGTTAGAGTTTAAAAAAGTGGACTTGACTGTCATAGAGAAATAAAATTTAGTCTGATGCGCGTTAGCTGACTCATGATATCCTCTAACCGATCCATAAAAAAAAAAAAAAATTTGAATGCCCAAATATTTGGTATTTAGATGGTGCTCAAAATTTATATAGAATGGGACCTATTAATAGAATTCATGTTATAAATCTCACTCACGTGAGTATTGAAAACTAAATATTTGAGCATTAAATCATTGCTAGTGTATGGCATAAGTATTGGTATCGGATGACTGCTACAATTTTTGGGACACCTTTTAAATGTATTTCAAAATTGGGTCCAACAATTGAACGTCCTAGGGTTGGTACAAGTTGGTTCTACACATCTAGAATTCCAAGCTTTGGACCGGAGCCAGAGGTAAGAGAATGCCATTTTAATTGAGGACCACTTTGGTCAAAGGTTTTTTTTTTTTTTTTTGTCTTTAATAGTGAAAATGTCTCATCATGGTTTTACTAAACATAGTAAAAAAGTTAGTTAAAACTTAAAAAAATGTAAAAAAATAAAATAAAAGAGACATTTTTATTATTTAAAAAAAAAGGAATTGGAGGGGAAATATGTGTAATTTGTTTGTAAAAATAAGAAAAGATAATATAATCTTAAAAACTTCAAAAAAGTCTTTATAATTATCAAAAATCTTAAGAGAAACTAATCTAATTTATTTAATTAATTAATACAACAAACAGTGTCATCTAAACTGAGCCCAACAATGTACGTGAGATCAATTGTGTAAGGTAAAAGTTGCATGATTCAAAGCATAGATGAAATGTCTAAGTCACATGCGCATGCCTAGCTCTTCCCAATTGGTGTATGTGCCTGTGTACACCTCCTGTACTTAGCCTGGGCTGATTTGTAATCTTGAGTTTTATTGTTGTTAGGTTTGGTTGATTTATATTTATGTAAGATTAAAATTATATTGTTGAGTTAATTGATTGAAATATTGTAATACACATCGTTTTTTTTTAAAGTCTGGCAAAAACAGAGAAGTAAAAATTTAGGTAAAACTTTGGAGATGTTATAAGAGGCATAATATCACCTAATGCTCTCCCTTACCCAAGTGGAAATACTTTCTTAGTGATAAGTTGAACGTAGACATGGATATTGGATAGAGCAAAAAACAAAGACATTGATTTTCACTACCATTTGGGTATACTAGAAAGGCAAACATGCAAAACTGCAAGCTAGATTCAAAGACAAAAACAGACTAGTGTTGCAATCTGTAAGTCTAAGGAGACAAAAATGACTGTTAATTATATGTATTATACATGTGTATTACGGTTTATAAGTAGGATTAGGGGTTTTCTTTTTTCTTGTTTTCTTTTTTCCCTGTTTCCTTTTTCCATTGCCTTCCTTGTATATAGTTTCTTATTGTGTATGTTCTCTCAGCTTCTGTATATAAAGGAGTCTCCCCTTGTAATATATTGTACTCAAGACATATATATAAATATACTTCATTCATTTCTCTCATCTCTGTCAACATGGTATCAGAGTCATCTTGATCAGTGACCTCCATCATCCACTGCGGCTCGCACATCACCACTCTTCTCATATGAGATTACTCATCTACTGTCTTAAGCTTCTGTCCACACTTCTGACATTTCGACACTACAACACTGTTCTCCACCAACCTAGCTTCCAGATGCCACCAACCGAAATCCCAAAAATCACCGCACGTCCCCTCACGCGCCACCTAAAGATTCTGCCCAGATCTGTGACGCGCTCAACACATTACCACTCGCCTAATGTCCACTCGCGCACGCGCCTAACGGTACATCATCACTCACGTCATACGGAACCTCCATGTCATACGTCAACGTCAACATTTTAGGCCCACTCTTGCCATGTCATCAAGTCTGTGTCAGCAGACACATCAGCAGTACTCGTGTTGCCACATCATCAGACACGTCCCCTAACACTGCCACGACCCACGTCCACGTTAGCATTTAGGACTCCACTTTTACCACGTCATCAGTACACGTTAGCGACACGTGTTTCCAAGTCCAGTCCACGTCAGTTGGTAGCAACCACCTCATCCCTAGCTTTCTGCTAGTTCAACACTAAACCGGTTTACAGCCGAACCTTTCCAAGGACCGGTTTAGCCACTTTTTGGGCTTTTTTTGACCGATTCATGGATTCTTTTGCCCTTTTGAATCCATTTTTGTGCTCGATTTTATTCAATTTCAGCTTTCAGTACACTATTACCATCATTTTCTTACTGGTTCTACACTATAGACCATATTGATGCTTCACATCCAATCAACATCACTCTTGACGGCTCAAACTACATTCCTTGGTCTTAAGCAATGTTTGGTTTTCTGCGAAGGTGCAAGTTATGACGCTATCTCATTGGCCATATCATTGAGCCTCAACAAGGCAAGGAAAAATCTGATGAAAAATTTTAGGAAAAGCTTGAAGATTGGGATAAAAAGAATCATCAAATAATCACGTGGTTTGGTAATACCATTATTGCCTCCTTCAGTCTTTAATTTGGATGTTTCACATTAGCCAAATCAGTTTGAAATTTTTTAGCAGCTCGTTACACCACAATTGACCTCATTCACCAATATCAGCTTCTCATTACCCTTCATCGTATGCACCAGGAATCTAGACAGTCTATAAATGATTTTATTTCTCAAATGTACAAGTTTTGGAATCAACTGACACCTTCTGAACCTCTATAGTGTTGTCATTATGATGCTGAGCAATTTGCCCTTTATCGTGATCACCAACGACTAATCCATTTTTTGATGGCTCTCAATGATCACTTTGAACCTGCTCGGGCATTTCTACTTCATCCAGCTTCTTCTTTCCACGCTTGAGCAAGCCATTTTTGAACTTCTCTCTGAAGAAACTCGTCTAGGCCTTCTCAAGAGCTCCTCTACCGACATAGTTCTTGCCACCTTCCGGCCTCTCCATCCCAAAGGCAGTCAATCTACCCAGAAGATATGTAAGTACTGTCACTCCTTAGGACATTTCTTATTGGGCTGTCCTTCCCGACTATGCAAATTCTATCACAAGTTAAGACCTGGACATTATTAGGATGACTGTTTCAAAAATCCTAATTGACAAGCACGCAACCACTGGAAAAAGGAAAAATCTGGCAACCAGTCTAAATTTGGGCTTGCCGTTGCTGCTACTACGGCTACTGTTGACAACTCCCCTACACCTTGCTTCTCCCTCATTCTCTGTTACTGACTTTGAAGCAATCTTTAAACAATTCTTGGTTCTTCACCCTCCACCGCTATGTCCGCCACCTCTGGTAAGTCCTCTTGGTACTTTGATTCTATTTGTTGTACTCATATAACTTTAGACTCTAGTATCTTTTCTCCCCTACTCCTCCTAGTTCCCATATTCCTCCTATTCGCATTGCAGATGGCTCGCATATCTCTGTTAGTCACATTGGAGAGGTCTCTACCCCCCATGTCTTTCTCTTCCATTCCTATCTCATCCCCAAACTTGCATTAAATCTTATCTCTGTGGGTCAATTATGTGATCTTGGACTTACTGTTACTTTTTTCCCTTCTAGTTGTTGTGTGCAAGATCCTGCAAACAGGGGAAGGACCATTGGGATAGGTCGTAAGGTTGGGCATTTATTCGAGCTCATTCATCTTCACTATCCCTACTCAACTCACCACTCCTCCTTTTGTCCTCTATTTTTGCCTTCACTATTTCTCATACTGAAGCTATGGTACTCTCGTCTATGTCATATCTCTTTTAAGTGTTTGCAAACTTTAGTATCTAGTGGGTTGTTAGGCTCAATTACACTTGATCTTATTGATATATGTCTTGTCAACTTGCAAAACAACCTGCTTTGTCTTTCAATAAAAGTATTTCTGTTTCCGTTGCTCCATTTGATTTAATTCACTCTGATGATTGGGGACCTGCTCCTCATCTCATAATGGGAGTATCCATGTATTTTGTCATTTTTATTGACGATTAATCTCAGCTTTAGCTTGGCTATATCTCATGAAAAAATGCTTAGAGTTACCCCAAATCTACTTGGATTTTGCTTATATGATCCAAACCCGGTTTTCTCTCTCTATCAAAACCTTTCGTGCTAACAACGCAATGGAATATAAAGACAATAGTTTTCTAAACACCCTTTGTCAACATGGTACCCTTCCTCATCGTTCTTATCCTAGCACATCTCAACAAAATGGTCGTGCCGAATGCAAACATAGACATATTCTGGACACTATTCGGGCCCTTCTTAGTTTCCTCTTCTTGTCTTGAACGATTTTGGGGTGAGGCTGCCATCACTGCCCTTTTATACCATAAATCGCCTTCCTTTTTCGGTTACCAACAACCAGTCGCCATATGAATGCCTTTATGGCGTGTCTCCTAACTATAGCCTTTTTTCGAGTGTTTGGTTGCACCTGTTTTGTCTTACTCCAACCCCATTAATGCATCAAAATTGGAACCTCGGGCTCGCCTCTGTTGTTTCTTGGGTTATGGAATTGAACACAAAGGCTATATCGGTGTTGGGATCCATACGCCAAGAGATTCTATATTTCTCGTCATGTCATCTTCTGGGAACACAAAATGTTCTCCTTTCTTTCTTTATTTCACTTCTAGTCCGCATGATTCTGCTTTCTTCATCCGTAAGACTGATCATGGCTTTATTCTCTTGCTTCTTTATGTTGACGACATGATCATCACTAGAAATGACCTTATTGGTATTTTTTATCTTCAACAATTTCTCAGTCAGCATTTTGAGATGAAGGATCTTGGCTCTCTCAATTATTTTCTCAGTCTTGAGATCGCTTCTGACTTGAATGGTTATTATCTCTCTCAAGCCAAGTATGCCTCTGATATTGATTACACCCAAAGAATAACGCAATAATTGTAGTGCAAACTTTGGGGTGTCGATTCCACAGGGAGAAAAATTAAAAGAATAATAGAAAGAATTTCTGAAACTAAAGAAAATATTAAATGATTAACGAGAAAATAAAAAAGTGATTTTAAGTGCAAATTAAAATTAAACAAAGTGATTGACGAAAAAAATACTCAAATTAACGAACAGTATAGCGTCGGGAATCCCTTGCACATATACGATATTTTAATTATTTTTAGTTCACTAATAACTCAATTGAGAATTTAATTCCAAAAATCTCAATTGGAAGATATAGAATTATAAACCAAAATTAAACTAAATGTAATATTTTAAAAATCATTCATCACTTTTAAATCACGCAAATTGTTATCCACATTGAAAGAACCCAACGACGACAATATACCCATGGAGCAATATTGCAACAAAGAATTAAATTAATATAAATAATCAATTGATTTAAACATAATCAAAGAACTAATCCATTCAATAGAAAAAGTATGACTGAATCTATAAACGGAATAAATTCTATGATTATTCGGCAAAGAAAATACCAACAATAAATTGAGAATGATAAAACAAAGAATTTTAATAAATGAAAATATAGTACATGAATCAAAAATAAATTAAAATTACCATCTAATGTGCAAGTTCATCCCTAACTCTATTTGAGAATTTAGTTACCTATATATATGACGGACAACATAAATCCTAAGGAAAAATAAACTTGAAGCATGTGGCTTTTTCTGGGCCACACTAGCTTTTTTCCACTTTCCTGTTCTGCCTTCTTTTTCAACACAGCGCAACCACCTTTTTAACCCTCTTCAAAACAACCGCTTGGACCGCACATTAAAACAACGCCCTAGCTCTTGTTCTAGGCCCCGCAACCGCAACGCTTAGCTCAGTCCGCGCCTCACAAGCCTCACTTGACTTGCCCCTTATGCTGCACACCCAAGCCCATTCCGCCTATTATCTTTCCGCGCCCAGACCCACTTTGTTCTGCCTGCAGCACCTCTCTTTTATTCTTCTCTTTTTTTTTTTTTCTTTTTATTCTTCATTTCTTTGCCTTGTTCACTTGATTCTAGTGTGTGGACTCCACCATTTTGACTTTTCTTCTTTTCTCTTTTTCCTTTTCCTCCATCTACTATGTGCAAAATACCAAATGAGTTTTCCAAATGAATGTGTTTCATTTTCTATTTATGTGCAAAAATTATATGAGATTTTCCTCGTGCTTAGCAATAAATCACCCGGGTATGGCAGTGGCACCATATCTCAAGTTTGAAGAATAATCTCCTTTCATCTCTTTGTTCGTACAAACAGTACCATAGCCTGACCAAGTCCAAAGCAACACCTTAAACATCAGTATTCTCTATGGGCAATGAGTGACCACCCAGGTGAAGCAGAATCAACAAACCAGAGGCAGTGAATAATGACATGCAGAACATGATAATTATGATCTTGTAAGTCCTGGGATACTCCCTTGTATCTATACTAGCCGTGCAAGATTATGGCTCAATGATTTATTTAATTGCAGAAGACATAGAGGCTGCTTCTATTTCTTCAAATCTGAAATAAAATATAAATAATGACAATGAAGCCTAAAATCACCCAGAAATTATTTCAAAAATGTTAAGTGTGAAGCACAATTACAAACTATCTCTCACCAACAAATAATGCAATATCTGAGATTTAAAATATTATAAAATAATTCTCAAACATATCTCACTGTAAATAGAAATTAAATTAAATAATATAAATTGTATCCCAACATTTCTATTCATATTTTAGCATTTTCAATATAATAATAGGATATTTATAGTGCACTTTCACACATTCATCACACCCCTCAACTTGCTCATTGCTAGTCCCTAGCAATTTTCATAGCAAAAATGGCAAAAGAGACTAAATAAGATCACACACAGAAGGCATCTAATCACACTTTTCAGATTCGCATATCAAAGCAATTTCAGGAATTCAATAATCCTATAACAATCAATCTAGTTATGGCAATTCATAGAGTGTGTATGTGCTCCAAACCATATCCTATCTGACCACAAACCAAAACACATACAACATTAAGAATATCTCAAGCAGAAGGTTCAACTCCATATCTCACGGGTATAAAAGTGTTTCATGTAGGGGTTTTCTCTATGGAGTTGATAAGGGGTGTACACGCTCAATGAAGAATTAGGCAATTATGTACAAGCAACAAGCAAACATTGATCTTATGATAGGCGCACTAACAAATGAGACTTCCACCACTCTTGTCACAGGCTTACTTAGGATCAGAACAATCAACATAAAAAAGGTTGTAACGTGGCTCGGGATAGGGGCTATATGAAGAAAATGATAAAAATGATTCAAAAACTTCCAAGTACATACTAAGAGAATCTTATTAAAAATCATAGCAAACCAAAATTCTCACTTAATATACTCTTCAACTCTTCAGATCACTAAATAACAATACGTCTTCTTTTTCTTTCTCTTCTCTTTTTTTTTTTTTTTTTTATGCTCACTCAACTGAACACTTTGCACTTGTACTATTTCCTTTTTCTTTTTCTATTTTTTTCAATGCAAGACAAAGAAAAGTAATGCAAATTCCACACCTAGTACACACTTAGAAGCAAAAAGGATAGAAAAATCAAGGTATAGGCTATACACCAATGTAGAGCGGTATGGATGATGTAGGTACATGAAAAAAAAAATTATATGTGTTTGTTGGCTCAAAGTTGGCTACTAAGGGTCTATGATGAGAATGACTAGCTTGAAAGGTTCAAACGTTAATCCTAAGTTGACATTTGTCATATCCCAAGTATATCCACTGTCATACCACCAACCATGCAATGATATTCTCAAAAGAAGTGCTCAATTCAACAGATCAATGAACGCTTATCACAATTTCTTGCATTTGTAGGCTCTCAATTCTCTCCAAAACTCACATGAATACTTAAGCAAAAGAGTTCTCTAGCTACATGTGTCAAACCGCCATCTTACCACAAAGTTTGGATAAGTGCATTAAAAGTTCTGTGAATGCCTCAACAGAATGATTATGGTGGATTCGGCGAATTCACCTAAAATGGCTATGAATGAGAATGAGTACTCATGCAAAAAAGATGCACGTGTGATGCAATTTTTTTTTTTAAATTTTCATGTTTTCATGTGTCGCAGAGTTCCAGCATGCATTTTAAATGTTGAATTTGTACCACCACCTCCCAACTTAAATGAAACAGTGTCCTCAATGTTTAACAATCAAAATTGAATGGAGGGTATTGAAAAAGGGAGAATACATCTGACGTGTGACGTGGGCAACTCGTTAAACACCAAAGATGGCAACCTGAATTGACAAATGAAATTAACCTGCCAATAAAAACAAAGAAAATAATAGCAAACAAAAAAAAAAGAACTAAAATAAAAGAGAACAAAAAAATAAAATAAAATAAAACAAATAAACTAAAGAAAAAAAAATACCTACATGGCGCAATCAAGGTTGATAGACCGGGTCCATAAGTAGAATGTCTTCCACTTCCGGAACTTGCCTATCAATTAAAATTTTAAGACGCTGGCCATTTACTTTAAAAACTCGACCATCCTTAGGATCCTCTATTTCGAATACTCCATTTTCAAAAACATTTTTTACTATAAAGGGGCCTGTACCACCTAGATTTGAGTTTTCCTAGGTGCTTATGGAGTCTTGAATCATATAAAAACACTCGATCATTAGGCTTAAAACGTTTTTCTCAAAATATTTTTATCATGAAACGCTTTTATTTTAGCCTTATAGATTCTAGAGTTCTCATAAGCATTATTTCTCAATTCCTCTAATTCGATCAATTACAATTTTCTTAGCTTACCTACTTCTCTCATGTCAAAATTGAAATGCTTTTCTCTGAGGTCATTTGTCACCACTTTTTTCATAGTGGAATTAAGCCTACACTGAGGGTCTCTACGAAGGCTAGTTCCTTCCTCCAAATTAATTTTATGAGAACATACCAGTGGACTCACACCTTTTATATCAGCAATGCTCCAATCTATGGCTGACCTATGCTTTACTTAGGGTCTGAATTAATTTCTCACCTTGAGACTCAGACAATTCAGATGAGATAATAACAGGAAAAATATCACTTGGACCAAGGAAGATATACTTTAAACCCTTGGTCAAAGGCTTCAATTCAACTTTTGGTGCTTCCACACTTGAAGGAATCTGCTTTGTCACTTTTTTTTAGGCAACTCCTCAAACTTCGGTTGCCATGCCCGTGTTTCCATAATCTTGAGTTCTGTAAAAAATAGCACAAATATCAACCACATAAGATGGATCAGTAATATAATCAAACTCAGAATTAGCAAGAAAATGCTCAAGGGGATCAAAATCATGAGTTACAAGAACTCCCCTATCCATGAGTGAATCAATCATGTACGTCTGGTGGCACTCGTCCTCCTTTTCTTGCTGTTTTGCAATATGGAATATATTCACCTCGAGAGTTATGTTCCCAAAAGACAGATTCATGAGCCTATTTCTGCAATTTATAAGAGCATTAGCAGCGGCAAGGAAATGCCTACCTAAAAATCAAAGGAATTTTTGAAATAGAGTCAACAACAGAGCTAGTGTCAAGGACTAGGAAATCAACAGGATAATAAAATTTATCAATTTGAATTAGAACATCCTCTATCACACCCCGTGGGGCTCTGACTGAATAGTCAGCCAATTGCAATACCACAGAAGTTGGTTTGATTTCTTCCAACCCCATCTGCAAATAAATAGAATAAGGCAATTCACATTAGCTCCTAAATCAAGCAAAGCTTGTCCAAATTCATGATTTCCAATGCTGCATGCAATGGTTGGACAACCAGGATCCTTGTACTTGGGAGGAATCCTCTGTTCAATTAAAGCACTAACTTGCTCTATTAGGGACGCTGTCTTTTTCACATATTGCTTCCTCTTAACTGTACACAAATCTTTAAATTTTTTTGCATAAGTAGGAACTTGTTTAATCACATGCAAAAGAGGAAGATTGATTTTTACCTGCCCGATATTCTCTAGGATTTCATTATTAGGATCCAAAGTTTGCTTGATTGATTTTAACGCTTGTGGGAATGGTACCTTCATAGGGCTCTTTGTCACCTCTGGTTCCTTGGGCAGCTCGACATTACTGCCATCTTGATCCTTTTCCACATCCCCCGATTTGTCCATTGTTGGGATATGTAATGACTTACGACTTCGAGTCACAATGGCGTTTATCTCCTTCAAATTCTCTTGCGCCATGTGTTGACCATGGGGTGTGGACTGAGCTTGGGAAGGGAATCTATCTCCCTCATTCACACTCAAAGAGCTCATTAATTTGGACACTTGGCTCTTTATCTTCTTGTTTTCTTCCATAACCTACGTAATCAAAGATTCAAACTTTTGATTAGTCTTACCCTGTGCTTCAATAAAAGCATGTAAAGTGTTTTCTAAAGAATTCCTAGAAGATGAAGGTACATGATATGGTGCAGGGTATGATCTAGGGGGTTGTGCAGGTGGTTGGTTCTCAGACTTCCAGCTAAAATTGGAGTGATCGTGCCACCCCGGATTGTAGGTCTCAGAGAAGGGTATGAAAGACTTTTTGTACATACCTAAGGTATTACATTATTCATCATACATCCCTCTCATCTCAGCAAATATGGGATACTTTTGCTCGAGGTGATCTATCTTGCCACACACAGTACATGGTCCAAAAGACTCTGTATGATTAGCCAAGTGTGTTGGCTTTAAGTCCCTAGCCTTTAACATCTCTAACTCCCTAGTGAGTATCTCTACCTTAGCCTTCAAGTTGTCCTTCTCCCTGAGATGGTAAATTCCACTACCATTTTGGTTCCCTGTAGGTTGTGACCTATTTGTGCTCTCAGTAGCATTAGGGCCTGTCCAAGTGTGAGCTTTTTCAACAAGCTCATTGAGGTACTCTATGGCCTCGTTAGGATCTTTCTGCAAAAAATTACCATTACACATCATCTCTACAAATTGGCTCTCTCTAGGTGTAAGTCCCTCATAGAAGTAACTCACTAGACGCCGACTCTCATACCCATGGTGAGGGCACATACTCAATAATTCCTTAAATCTCTCCCAAGACTGATAAAAAGTCTCACTATCTTTTTGTGCAAAAGTGGAGATTTGTCTTTTCAAAGCATTGGTCTTATATTGGAAAAAGTACTTTGTAAAAAGACCTGAGTTATCTCATTCCATGATCCAATCGACCGTGGTCTCAGTGAGTATAGCCAACTCTTAGCTCGATCTTTCAAAGAGAAAGGAAATAACTTAAGTCTCACAATGTCTTGTGTTACATTTTGACTATAGAAAGTCGCAACTACCTCTTCAAACTCCCTAATGTGCATATATGGATTTTCATTTTTCAAACCATGAAATGTAGGGAGTAACTGTATCATCCCCCGTTTTAACATCAATTTGATGAGTATTGGGTGGAAACATGATGCATGATGGTGTGGCTGTGCGTGTAGGGTGGAGGTAATCCTGAAGCGTCCTAGTGGGTTGATCCTCGTATTCACTCATATTTTTAGAATTTGAAGAATTATGAAACAAAAAATTAGAAAAAATAAAAAAATTAGACTCTAAATCTAACTCTAACACAGGCCTACAAGCAAATCGACCTAATGCATCCCTATACCTATTAGGCATGTAAGATAACAATAATAAAAAATAAATAAATAAAATAATAATGCAGCAAGTAAAAAGAAAAGGGAACGAAGTTACCGCCTTTACAAACTTCTGAAAAGAAAAACTATCTAATGATTCTTCTACCGTCTCCCCGGCAACGTTGCCAAAATTTGATTACGCCCTAAAGAATAACGCGGTAATTGTAGTATAGCTTTGGGGTGTCGATTCCACAGGGAGACAAATTAAAAGAATAACAGAAAGAATTTCTGAAATTAAAGAAAATATTAAATGATTAACGAGAAAATAAAAAGTGATTTTAAGTACAAATTAAAATTAAACAAAGTGATTGACGAAAAAAGTACTCAAATTAACGAACAATAGAACGTCGGAAATTCCTTGCACATATACGGTATTTTAATTATTTTTAATTCACTGATAACTCAATTGAGAATTTAATTCCAAAAATTCCAATCGGAAGATATAGAATTATAAACCAAAATTAAACCAAATGTAACTTTTTGGAAAATCATTCATCACTTTTAAATCACATAAATTGTTATCCACATTGAAAGAACCCAACGACGACAATATACCCGTGGAGCAATATTGCAGTAAAGAATTAAATTAATACAAATAATTAAGTGATCCAAACATAATAAAAGAACTAATCCATTCAATAGAAAAAGCATGACTGAATCTATAAACGGAATAAATTCTATGATTATTTGGTGAAGAAAATACAAACAATAAATTGAGAATGATAAAACAAAAAATTTTAATAAATGAAAATCCAATACATGAATAAAAAATAAATTAAAATTACCATCTAATGTGCAAGTTCATCCCTAACTATACTTGAGAATTTAGTTACCCATATATATGATGGACAACATAAATCCCAAGGAAAAATTAACCTGAAGCATGTGGCTTTTTCTGCGCCACCTAGACTACCTCTGCGCCGCACCAGTCTTTTCCTCTTTCCTGTTCTGCCTTCTTTTTCAACAAAGCGCAGCTGCCTTTTTAACCCTCTTCAAAACAGCCGCTTGGATTGCACATTAAAACAGCGCCCTAGCTCCTGTTCTGGGCCCTTGTAGCCGCAACGCTTAGCTTAGTCCACGCCTCACAAGCCTCACTTGACTTGCCCCTCGTGCCGCACACCCAAGCCCATTCCGTCTCTTCTCTTTCCGCGCCTGGAACCTACTTTGTTCCGCCTGCATCACCTCTCTTCTATTCTTCTTTTTTTTTTTTTCTTTTTATTCTTCCTTTCTTTGCCTTGTTCACTTGATTCTAGCGCTTGGACCCCACCATTTTGACTTTTCTTCTTTTTCTCTTTTTCCTTTTTCTCCATCTACTATGTGCAAAATACCAAATGAGTTTTCCAAATGAATGTGTTTCATTTTCTATTTATGTGCAAAAATTATATGAGATTTTCCTCGTGCTTAGCAATAAATCACCCGGGTATGGCAGTGGCACCATATCTCAAGTTCAAAGAATAATCTCCTTTCATCTTTTTGTTCATACAAACAGTACCATAGCCTGACCAAGTCTAAAGCAACACCTTAAACATTAGTATTCTCTGTGCGCAATGAGTGACCATCCTAGGTGAAGCAGAATCAACAAACCAGAAGCAGTGAATAATGACATGCAGCACTATGATAATTATGATCTTGTAAGTCCTAGGATACTCCCTTGTATTTACACTAGCCGTGCAAGATTGTGGCTTAATGATTTATTTAATTGCAGAAGACACAGAGGCTACTTCTATTTCTTCAAATCTGAAATAAAATATAAATAATGACTATGAAGCCTAAAATCACTCAGAAATTATTCCAAAAATGTTAAGTGTGAAGCACAATTACAAACTATCTCTCACCAACAAATAATGCAATATCTGAGATTTAAAATATTATAAAATAATTCTCAAACATATCTCATTGTAAATAGAAATTAAATTAAATAATATTAATTGTATCCCAACATTTCTATTCACATTTTAGCATTTTAATATAATAATAGGGTATTTAGAGTGCACTTTCACGCACTCATCAGATATTCTTGCTCGCACAGGGCTTCACTGATAGTAAAATGATTCCTACACCACTTGAGCTCAATATTCGACTCACTCCTATTGGATGGCACCCCGCTATCTGATAAAACTTTGTATCGCCAATTGGTTGGGAGTCTTGTCTACCTTACAATTACTCGACCTAACATTGTTCATGTTGTTCATCTTGTGAGTCAGTTCCTATCTGCTCCTCGCTCTACTCATTATACTGCAATTATTCGCATTCTTCATTACGTCAAGGGCATTCTCTTCCATGGGCTTCATTTTTTAGCTCATTCCTCTCTTGACTTGCGTGCCTATTCTAATGCTAATTAGGCAGGTGATCTTACTGATCGTCGTTCCACCACAAGTTTTTGCTTATTCCTTGGTGATTTTCTAATTTCTTGGTGGAGCAAAAAACAGACCGTCACTGCCCACTTTAGCATTGAAGCAAAGTATTGTGCCCTTTCCGATGCTACTCAAGAGCTCATCTGGCTTCGTTAGCTTCTTGAAGACATGGGTTTGACCCATGCCTCTACTACCCCTCTTTACTATGACAATCAAAGTGCTATACAAATTGCCCACAATGACATCTTTCATGAACGTACCAAACATATTGAGATCGACTGTCATTTCGTTCGCCAACACCTTTGTCATGGTACTGTTCATCTCCTTTCGGTTTCTTCAACTGACTAGGTTGCCGATATCTTCACTAAAGTTCACCCTCTTGAACGTCTTCACGATTTAGTTTCCAAACTCAAGTTGGTTTTGATTTTCCCATCTTCACTTTGAGGGGGGATGTTAACTATATGTATTATACATGTGTATTACGGTCTATAAGTAGGGTTAGGGGTTTCATTTTTCTTGTTTCCTTTTCTTATTGTTCCTTTTTTCCTTGCCTTCCTTGTATATAGTTTATTACCTTGTATGTTCTCTCACCTCCTGTATATAAAGGAGTATCCCTTCGTAATATATTATACTCAAGAGATATATACAAATATACTTCATTCGTTTATTTCATTTCTGTCAACAATGACAACAAAGAAAATAAAGTTGCGTTGACATAAATTGGGACACAAATTCGCGTTCCAACAATTATAAGATCTCTTGTGTTGGGTAGTGTGATCTGATAAGCATTAGCCACTAGTTCCTTAATTGTAGATTTTTGAGAGTATTTTTTATATTTTATATTATTTATCTGTTATCTTAATATTATGTATTTATAAGTTAAGAGACTATATTTTTTTCTATTGAAATTTGTAATTCTTTTTCAAATTATAGTAAAATTGTAACAATTATAAACGTAATTTTATTTTAAGATAAATCACATAAATTTTTATATTCATAAATCACATAAATTTTTATATTCATATAATTTTAAATTTATTTTTATGTCATGATCAATTCCGTTTCAGTAATTATATTTCCCATCACCTTGACGAATAAATGATGGGACTATGTTCATTTCGTGTTACCGAAATTGCTGTCAAGAAGTGTTTATGAGTGTGATATGTTCCCGCGTGCGTTCTGTACTCGACTTTTCTCCTGAATGGTTGCTATTCAACTGCACTGATTTAACGCGTAAAAGCAGCTCCAGTCTGGGCCAAAATGTATCAGAGGGCTACTTTTGACACACACAAGTGATACGCATCAAACACATGAACTAAAATCATGCAACGTTAATAAAAAATATAAATTTATTATTTTATTTTTATTAATGACATTTTTATAATTTCTAAAAACTAAGATGATGTTAATATAATATATAAGAATGTTTTAATTATATTAAAACTTTGATTAAAAGTCTAATTCCAAAAATTTGAATATTATTAGTATAAATAAAAAAATTTAGTATAATTTTAAAAGTTATAAAAAAGGACCAATGTAATTGTCAGTGACTTTAAAGAGCTCAATGTAATTGTATATCTTGTTAAATTATTAACTCATCTAAAAACTTAAATTATTAGATAAGGTGTAACTTTATTATTATATTCTCTAAGACTTTTCCTTATGTGTAGTTACTTTAAATTTACACATGTTAATTCATATTTTTAGAATAACGGTAAAACTTTAAATTTAGGACATTTTTGCCTGTTCTAATACGATATTAAATTACCTAATTCAACTAAAAACTTAAATTATTAGAGGATGTAACTTTATTATTATATTTTTTAACATATTTCTTAGGTTTTACTATAATGAGTATCGGTTAGAAATAATGACTTATATTCTTGAAATATATGAAATTATTCAATAGGTTTTACATGTAGAAAGGAATAATAAGGAAACTATCAGAAAATTTTAGATTTTTAATTGTGAGGTGGTACTAAATATATTGTAATTTGATGGAAAAAACACACCGTCGTTTCATGGAGATATGCACATTATCAAATCACATAAATTTTGTATCATTTTTTTTCTCTCTCTAACTCTTGTTGGAGAGGTGACTGTAACAGAAGCTTGTGAAGAAGTAGGATACCGCCTGCTTCTTTGAAAACATTCTTTAATAACAAAGTAACATGGAGACTCCTCCCCTAACTAAGAGAAAATAAATATCCAAAATTCGTAATTGAATTAATATTAATGAAAAAACTTCTCATAAAAACCTATTACATCATATTTATAGTGCTAAAACGCTACTACTTTGATTAGGAAACCTAAAATTCTTATTTTTATACTAATCCTACTACAATAAAAACTACGAAGTCAAATATGAAACTACAAATTCCTATATTTTCTTTACTAAACCAAATAAAACTAAGGAAACTAGAGAAATTATAAATAAATTAAAATAAAAATCTAAACAATCTTAATACAACTCTAAAATAACTTTTCATATTTTTAAAGTACTAAATTTGTCCTACAGTCAAGAAGTTATTAATATACAAGATTACCCTAATATTCAAGCATTTCAAAAGAAGTCACGAGGATTGCTTTCATACTAAACTCAAACATTATAAAATAATTACTAATATAAGAAAAGAAAATGCCATATAAACTTACTTTTCTCATATGTATTTACTGACAGTGGGTTGTATTACCTTAAATTTATGGATAAGAACGTCACACATAAAAAAAAGTAGGTATGTGTAGCATTATTCATCAGTACGTGCTTAAGTTCAAAATAAAGCTGCCGACCAAACTTTCGTGCCAGGTTGATCTTTTCTTCGAACTTTCAACTCCTCCTGTAGCTGAAGAACTAACTTATATATAAGCATAGCAATGGCATACAAACACAGAAACATACACAAGAAGCTCTTCTCTCTGTGTCTCTATAGAAGCAGTGCGCAAGCAAAATAATTAAGAGTATTGAAAGAGACCATCCATTCCCTCTTGTCTCTCTAAACTCTTTCCTCTCTATCTCACTTGCACTTGCAGCAAATTAAGTAATTTTAGGCAGAACGGATGGTGTTCAATTTGAGTAACCAAAAGCAGTTGTTGTCCAAGATAGCAACCAACAATGGACATGGTGAAGACTCTCCTTACTTCGATGGTTGGAAGGCATATGACAGTGATCCATACCATCCTACCCACAACCCTCGTGGGGTTATTCAGATGGGTCTTGCAGAAAATGAGGTAAATTCAGACATCCTAGATTCAAATCTCTATGGCGCTTATGTCCCGTGGATCGATGAGATTTACTCATTTGAGATGCAAGCCACCTATGAGTTCCTCATCATTATCAAAAATAAAATAAAATAAAATCTTTTATTCTTTTGGTTTTTTTAAATTCATATTACAATGGTCAAGCATTTAGTTAACTGTCTGCTTGTTTTTTTAATTTTTTTGGCAGCTTTGCTTTGATTTGATTCAAGATTGGATTGTGAATAACCCAAAAGCCTCCGTTTGCACGGCTGAAGGAGCTAATGAATTCAAAGATATTGCTATTTATCAGGATTACCATGGCTTGCCGGAGTTCAGAAATGTATGAGACATTAAATATCTTCCTACCTGATATATATTTGAAAATCATGAATATATATATATATATATATATTAATATATATCAATGATATATTTGAATAATTCAACACTAGTCTAACCCTGTGTCAACATGATGGATGTCAATCGACAGGCCATAGCGAAGTTCATGGGAAAAGTAAGAGGAGACAGAGTCACATTCAACGCTGACCGCATTGTTATGAGTGGCGGAGCAACTGGAGCTCATGAAATGATGGTTTTCTGCTTGGCTGATCGTGGTGATGCATTTTTGGTTCCCACACCATATTATCCAGGGTAAAACAACTGTTTGATTTCTTTTTTCTTCTTTTCACTATTTTTTGAATTTTTTCTTTGGGTTTTGCCGAAAAAAAGAATCAAATAAAATAATATAGATTAGGTTTGTTTGAATCACCAAAAACAAGAGAATAAATTTCAAAAAGAAATTTGAAATTGTATTATTGATAATAATAATTTTAAAAATCTAATTAATTACATCATATATAATGAGATAAAAATTCTAACTTGATTAGAAAACTAAAATAGCAGTATAATTTTAATCAATTTAGGAAATAATAAGAAAATATAAAAAGTGTACTAAAAATAACACATTTAAGTTTATATTAGATAAGTAGAAAAACATTTGGGCACAAAGACTCCAACTCAATTGGAATTTTCTATGCAAAATGATTAATAATTAAAAACTTTCCAAAAATAAAAAAAATTATATTTTTAAAACTTAAATGCAGAAATTTGGTCTAAAACAACTTATGTCATAGTAAAAAATGACAACTTTTGCCCCTCTCGTCATTTTAAATTAAACATGATTGTTTTAGATCGAATCAAATAATTTTCATCTTCGCTTCCATTGATAAAAAAATGTCTACACCGCATGTTCTATATCATGATTTCGGCCATTAAAATGACTGATGGTATACACTGCAACTTTTCTCAATCTCAAATACAAGGTAATGACTGAATCTGCTATAATAAATGCATGAAAAACTACTTATTTGTGAACTAGAATAAAAAATTTAATAATTTTTTTTTTATTATATATAGCATTTTCCTTAAGACATGATCTGTGTTTTCTTCACCTAAATCTCCATTCAAGCATGCATACAAAGAATGTTAATAAACTCAGATGAATAACAAAACACTCCTAAGCAAAAACATGGATATGTTCAATTAATCACATTCCTTAATTATATATTTAAGTCTTTACCGATATACTTCTAATATTTACTTGTAAAGACAAAGCTCTCGGTGACCAAGTTGAATTATTGGTGGGAGATGAGAACAATCAGCTTTTTCCAATAATAAAAGCTAGCATGGTCCTCTTGCACTAACCTCTCATTACAAGTTGGTACCACAAATGAAAGTGACTGAAAACTACTCGACTTACAAGGGAGGCCTGTCTTCACTTTCAGCCATTTGTCATGGTTTAGTAGCTACCCATTAATTTCTTCCCTTGACATTGCCATCTGCCCAAATTCCAAAATAGAGACTGAATAGATATATATGGGGAGAGGGCAACCTTAAAATGGGACGACAAATATAGATATAGAAAGAATGGATGAAAAAATTCATAGTTATACGTATCAAAATCAATATATCACACTTGATATTTACTAGTTTAGTTATTTTTCAGAGTTTATTCTTATATGTTTCCGGACTTCAATTACTTTATTGTCACGTATATATTTAAGCAAATTCAAGACTCAAATGTTTTTTTTTACTTCAACATTTGAAATTCCTTTTAAGATTAGACAAAAGTTATGAAAAACACTTCCACCAACGTACCAAATGAGATTGTGGAGCTAACAATGCAAATGGCTTCTAATTACTTAATGAACTTCATTCTTTTCCAATATTTTTACACTTCTGGACGCATGCACTCAAAGATTTGTCGTGCTATTTGCAGATTTGATCGAGATTTGAGATGGCGAACTGGAGTGCAACTTCTTCCAGTTGGTTGCGAGAGCTCCAACAATTTCAAGCTCACCAAAGAAGCCTTGGAAATGGCATATGGGAAAGCCTTAGAGGCCAACATCAGAGTAAAGGGATTGCTCATAACCAATCCATCAAACCCATTGGGCACTCTCTTAGACACAGAGACACTAAAAGATCTAGTGAGCTTCATCAACGAGAAAAAAATCCACCTGGTCTGTGATGAGATATATGCTGCCACTGTCTTCAGCCAGCCTGGGTTCGTTAGCATCGCTGAGATAATACAAGAAGAAGGCGTGGAATGCAATCGCGATCTTATACATATTGTGTACAGTCTCTCCAAGGACATGGGCTTCCCAGGGTTCAGGGTTGGCATTGTGTATTCATACAATGATGGAGTTGTGAATTGTGCTCGTAAGATGTCGAGTTTTGGACTGGTTTCAACGCAAACGCAATATCTGATTGCATCAATGCTATCAGATGACATTTTTGTTGAGAAATTCATAGCTAAGAGTGCAGAGAGATTAGATAAACGGCATGAGGCTTTTACAAAGGGACTTGCTCAAGTGGGCATTGGGAGTTTGAAAAGCAATGCTGGCCTCTTTTTCTGGATGGACTTGAGGAGGCTCCTGGAAGAGCCAACTGTTGAAGCTGAGACAGCACTTTGGCGCATTATAATCAAAGATGTTAAGCTCAATGTTTCGCCTGGCTCGTCTTTTCATTGTTCAGAGCCTGGTTGGTTCAGAGTTTGCTTTGCGAACATGGACGATGACACCATGAAAGTTGCTTTGCGAAGGATAAGGAGCTTTATGCTGATTCAAAACAAGGGAATGGAGACCGCACCAGCGAAGAGGCAATGTTGGCGAAGCAAGCTTCAAGTCAGCTTATCATTTCGAAAGTTGGATGATATGATGATGACACCACACATGATGTCCCCTCATTCTCCCATTTCTTCACCCCTTGTGAGGGCTAGGAATTAGGATAGATAGATCAAACTTTACACCATTATACAAATGGTTAAACAGGAAGATTGACTCATTCTTTCTTGAATTTAGGGTAGGACTAGAGAAAACTAGTGACTTTGCACCATTTATATGCATCTGAGAGGAACTCTCACTCACTTTTCCTACCTAAATAATTGGCACTTGCTGTCCCGATTTGGTGGATGCAAATTGCATTTGCACCATTGGGATTGAAATATATACACACACAAACACACAGATATGTGTATAGGCTCATGCAAGCCTCTTGTTTTTCTCTTCCCTAGGTGTATCTTCTTTTTCTTTTGTTTGATGGACCTCAAATTGTAAGCTTATTATTGGTAATAAAAGTACCATGTCCTTTTCAAATTAATTCATTAGCAAATTCCTATTCATGCCATTAGCATATTGTTATCTTAAAATAGGTACATCAGACACACATCAATAAAATGAGATCTTGTAAAAGACATCAAGTCTACAAACGTCATTTCAATATGGTTGGCACCAAACGCATAGGTAAATTATATGCCAGCCAAAAACCTGACACAAAGAACAAGAAACAAGAAACACAATACAACCATAACAAAATCCAATTGGAAGACAGGTACACAAAACCTCTTCAAAAATTAAAAAGAACAAAAAAAAAAACTGACCCAATAGCCTCCACACAGAGATGAAAATAAAACCCCAGATTTGATTTGTCCGACGAACTGAATCAGATCCAAACCACCTCTATTATATGTAGTAGATCAAAGGATGGAGCCTAGAGCTTAGATCCTGAACAGAAAAGTTACGCACTACACCCATAGTTTTTGACCAAAAAACTAATTTTAACTTAATCATCTCAAAGACATCATCCTAATCTGCTTCAACCTTCTGGAACACAATTCTATTTCGAACAAATCACACTGACCATATCACGGCTAATGGAGTGACCTCCCAAACCACTTTTCTATCCCTTGAGCAACGCCAACCCTTTCACCATTCGAAAAGACCGCAAACTGAATTAGGAACAACCTACTCTAAACTCCCTCACTGCAAAACACGAGACCAAATAAACCAGATTTTCTGTCACCATAATAGAAGGTGTTCAATGGTTTCAATCTCCATGTCACAAAAACAATGACGACTACTCTGAGAATCCAACAAACCAAACTTTATGAGACACTCAGTCACTTTTATCCTTGTTTCCATGCTAATTAACCATGCCATAAACTTGATCCTTGGAGGAGTTGTGTTTTCCCAGATAAAACTGACGACACTAATAGTTGGGCCAAACTTTTGTTCAAATAAAGTAAATAGAGATTTCACAGAGAACACACCTGAAGAGCATCGACTCCATTTCAGCTGATTAGCCTTTGATATATTTCCGATTGGAGCATTCTCAAGATAGGATTTAAGACTCAACACTTCTTCCTCCCATGAAAATAACCTCATTCAAAAGCCAAAAAACCCTCAAAAATAAATCCATTTTCATATAAGTTGATAATCGAAGCATCCTTGGCCATATTCAGATTAAATAGTATCGGAAAGGAATCTTTCAGAGAGCGGCAACCCCACCCACTGGTCATTCCAAAAGGGTATATCCTTCTCATTGTCAAGATCCGATTTGACACAATTCTTGAAAAGACTGAAATGGCCGGCATCATTACAGGAAACTAAATTAACAATTGTTGACAATATTGATTATATATATATATATATATATTTTTTTTTTATGTAATTTAAGCATTAACATAAAATTTAACGTTTATTTAGTAGTTGAACTGTTTTATCATGCTTTCTCCTTATATATGAAATAATATAATTAATCTTGAGTATAACTAAACAATTATAAAATATAGAATTTAAATTGATAAACTTGATGGTATCTATACTAAATAATAACATAACTTAACATATGATCTTAATTGTGCATTACATATATATATATATAAAGATATTCGATTTAAATTAACTTGCATATTAAATTTATAAACATGACTATTGTGTAATTATGATTGAAATAATGCACTAAATCTAAGATCATAAAAAGTGTTTTACTATAACTTGCTTATAAAGATGATATTTAGTATCTAAATTATGCAAGAGTATGACTAAGCAATATACTAATGCTATAACTTATTAATGTACTTAGGATTTAGATAAACTATTAAGCAAGTACAATTAAGTAATGTTTTTAACATTTGAGTAAAAGTATGCGACATATAAAATTACTCAAAGAAGGAAAAATAAATTAGAAGAACTAAGAGCAAATCTTGATATAACTTATTACCTCTAAACGTAAATTTTAAAAGTTATAAATCAAGATAGGTATGCATGTTCCAAAATATTGAATTACATAAATAGGCTAAATTGTTCAATTGCATAATACTAATTGAAATTCAAATATGCCTTTGAACATTTGTATATTTGAGTAGCTTATTCAAGTACCTCAAACATGAGTTAAGAATTGGTTAAACAATAACTTATAAAGTCAATATATATATATATATATGTACACACACACACACACACACTCACACATAAGTAGTGCATAAGGTTTAGCATGTAAAATATATCCATGAAGTGAAATTATTAGATTCACGCATATTCGAAAAATGCACAAACTAGTTCTATGTCACGACATTCATAAGCTCTTATCAACGAGAAAATGAGCAACTAAGATAAAGTCATAATATTTAGGATGCACCCTTATAATAACAATGTAAAATTCATATGAATGCATATTTTAGGAAGTCTTTCACGAATAAAAAATATAGTAAACATAAGATTCATGACTGACTTTATACGTGAATATTTAACCGTATAATTAGTCCATTGAATTGAGATTTATAACATGTACTTAAATGTGATTTAAGCATGCAACCTAGAACTATTTGTTTAATCTTGAAACAAGTTGCAAATCAAGTGGCCAATATAACGGATGAAGCAACAATGGCAAATTAGTCAACTAAATTAAGATAGAAATGACTAATACTTGAAAGGTTCAAGCAAATGAAGAAATCCACTTCAAAGATCAAGTATCAAGTCAAACTTAAGCTAATGGATGCATCCAAGCCTAAGAAATCAAGTGAAGTCAAGTGAAGACTTTATTTTTATTATTTTGGGTTCTTGAGTGAGTTATGATTGATTGATCGAAAGCATAATACTCTAAATATTTAACTGATCAACTAAAATCAATCAACAAAATATTTTTTCAAAAGGAAATATTGATATACCTTAAGATTTGAAAAATTAAGTTAATTAAATCGAAGTTGAAAACTTTGAAAGGATTGATAGATTATGAACTTAATGCGTTTCTATTTAAATGATCAACTAAAATCAATCACAGAATAATTTTTCAAAGGATTTCATTGATGTACCTAAAGTTTCGAAAAATCAAGTTAAATCAAAGTTGAAAACTTTAAAAAGATTGATTAATCATGAACTTAATGCACTTCTATTTAAGTGATCAATTAAAATCAATCATAAAATAATTTTTTAAAGAATTTTATTGATGTACTTTAAGCCTTGAAAAATCAAGTTATTTGAAAATCAGAATTTTGGTCAAGATAGGCAAAATGCCATTCTGCCAAAATTAGTCGACCTATCAGTCCACTAACTCTACAATCAATCGATTAATTATCAAATCAGTCAACTGATTATTTTTACAAAAATGAACCTCTAAGCCTATGGAAATATCAGTCGACCTTTCAGTTGACTAGATTATGATCCAATCAACTAATTGTTGAAACCAGTCGACTGATTTTGTCGATTTGCCAATTGCGAATTCAAATTTTGAATAGATCTGAAAGGGACAATGACTAGTTTTTGAAACCCGAGGGCTATATCTTTCAAATGCCTATAAATAGAGATTTCATATAACATCTAGTGCTAACAAATCTTACACAAAAACTTTCAATCTTTGTTATTGACTTTAGATCTAACAACTTTCAAATTTAGTTCTAAAAATTCTACTCATTTTTAAATACTCTGAGCTTATCATTGATTAATTTATAGAATGAGAATTTTCATTTGACCAAATCCACTCTTCAAGAAAGTACTATTAGTAGTCTTTCTTCTTATATCTCATTGTGGTGAGATTTGTAGATAGGCATTATCCGTATATAGGGGGACATGAAATTTGCTGGGATAAGAGGATTGAGGTCCTCGCTTTGGGATAAGAGGGTTGTGATCTTCACTTTATAAAGGTTTGGTCTCCACTTGCAAGGAGGTCGTTATAGTGAAAAAACTCATTGAACTAATTTCATATCTTTCACAAATTACCTGTTCCCAAAAACTATTCTTTTCAGACCCCAATCTCCATGACCATTTCAATAGCAGAACTTCATTCATGATCTTCAGTTTCCTAAGACCATAACCCCCTGACACTTAGAGTGACTTTATCCCAACAAACCATATGAAGTTTCCTCTTAGTATTATTATCTCTCCACATAAAATAGATTCATAGCCCGAGCCTTAGATAAATGTCAACCTTTCTTTCGGTTTCTTAGAAAAAATAAGAAGTTCGAGTGGACGGAGGAAAACAAGAAAGCTTTCCAAAAGCTAAAACAGTATCTAGTCACTCCCTTGTTACTCTCCAAACCTATTCCGGGAGATAAACTCTATCTCTACTTGGCAGTATCAAACTCTAAATCAATGCATCCATTCTTAGAGAAGAATAGAAAGTCTAAAAGGTAGTATACTATGTCAATCAAGCATTGCAAGATGCCCAATCACGCTACCCAAAACTCAAAAAGCTAATCTTAGCGCTAGGTGGTAGCTTCCCGAAAGCTACAACCTTGCTTCAAGTGTTCACCGTAAATGTCATCACAGAAAATCTGCTCAGAACTATTTTGCATAGCCCAGATGCCTTCGAGCGACTAGCGAAATGGTCAGTAGAGCTTGGGCAATTTGAAATCAAGTACAGTTTCCAAACAACCATCAAAGGGCAAGTCTTAGCTAACTTTGTGGCCGAATTCTCACAAGCAGGACCTAACCAAGTAAACGAAGGAACAACCCTTGGACAGTAGTGAAAAATCTTTGTAAATGGTTCATCCAAGAAGACATGATCAGGGACTAGGCTGGTATTGTTCACCCCAAAAGGCACTATAATGGAACAAGCCATCATACTTGGGTTTTAGCTTCAAACGATGGGGTGAAATATGAAGCACTCTTGTCTAGACTGAAATTGACCAACGAGCTAGAGATAAAGAGGCCAAGAATTTTTTGGGATTCACATCTGGTTTCCAACCAAGCCAATATAGACATAAAGCTAAGGATCCCAGAATGGTTGCGTATAAGGAAAAAGGTCCAAAAGTAACTCAACTTAGTCACAAAATATACAACGCAACAACTCCTAAAAGAAGAGAATAGCCACATTGCCACACTAGCAAACCTCGGATTAGCAATTGAATTCCAATTAAGGCGAACTATCCAAGTGAAATTCATTCCAAAGTCAAGCTAGGAAAAAGAAGAGAAAGTGGTAACTCAGGTTGACTAACTTTCAAGTTGGCAGACCCCTATCATTTCTTACTTAAATACCACCCAATAAGGTAGAGGCATAGAAGATCCAGTGCAAAGCAATACGCTATGCACTAGTCAACGATTACCTTTACAAGAAATCCTACTCAGGGCTATACTTGATATGTTTGACTCCAATACAAACGCATCAAGTAATGAGAGAAATTCATGAGGGGATCTGTGGAAACCATACAAAGGGTAAGTCCTTGGCCTAAAAAGAAATAAACAAGGGATACTACTGTCCAAAGATGCACGAAGATGCAAAATAGCTAGTGAAAAAGTGTGACCAATGCCAGAAGTATGAACTGATCCCCAAATAGCCGCCAAAAGAACTGAGCCCCCTCAACAGCGCATGGCCATTTATGTAGTGGGGTTCGACAGAGTAAGACCACTTCCTATAGCCCACGAGTAAAGAAAGTTCATCCTAGTTGCAACAGACTACTTCACCAAATGGATGAAGCTAGACCACTAGCAAATATTGGAGAAATTCATAATCGAGACTTCATCTAGTTGGACATTGTGTGTAGATTTGGGATACCGAGGACCCTAGTTTTAGATAATGGGTTGCAGTTCATAGAGAGTTTGGTAAACAACTTTGTTTCGAACTAAAGATAGAGTATATTCTCTTCACTCCATATTATCTTCAAGAAAATGGGCAAGCTAAAGCCTCAAATAAGACGATTTTGGTATACAAGAAGAAGAAGCTTGAGAATGCCAAATTAAAGAAAGTGGATAAAAGAGCTCCTCAAAGTACTTTCGGTTTACCGGACCATGAAATGACAGCTAATTGACGAAACTTACTTTTCTCTCGCCTATGGCAACGAAGTAATGATACCTCCCAAGGCTAAACGAAGAAATGTTTCGTTTGAATTTGGAGTTGTAAGAGGAAAAAATGAAACAAGCTTAGATCAAACTAGCCTCCTACCATTAGAAGTTAAGAAATTATTTTAACAAAAAAGTAAAGGTAAGGATTTTTCAAGATGGAAACCTAGTCTTACGATGAGTATTCTCGAACACACAGCCATTCGGAGTAGGAAATCTAAGTCCAAACTAGGAGGGACCCTACAGGGTGGTTAAAAGTGGGGGCAAAAAATCATACACATTGGAAACATTGTCTGAGCAAGAATTGCTGAAGCTACAGAACGCAGTAAACTTAAAGAAATGTTATATGTAAACGAGGGTGCAGTGGTTCCAACCAGAGCACCCAAGCACAAACTATATCTTTTCTTGTCTACTCATTATAAAACAAAATGCAATAAATGGACAATGAAATCAATTCTTTTATTCTTTGAAAGGATTATAAATATTTCTTTACAATGAAATTTGTTACAAAGAAAAAAGAAGACAAATTCGATCCGAACTCTTGAATAATATTCAACAGGATCGCCCTTCTTGCTTAGTAGACGAACTCTTAAGCAACATCTTTTCACCCCGAGCTCTTCAGCGGAGTCCTTCGAGATTGAGTAAGAGTTTACGAAGAGAGGTGGAATTGTTTGGAGTATAACTAATGGGAAAACACTTAGAAGGGGACCAAAGTCCTCAGAAAGTCTTCGCCTAACCCATCAAGACATTGAGTGGTGGTCATTGATAAAAGAATAGGTCTGCACCAGGATAGCATATGCAATCCTTCAGGCATCTCCACTCTGATTGCCCCCCTGACATGTTTCCTTTATGTTAGTTGGAAAGTTTGTTGACAAACTTCCCCATGCCAGATGTCACATAACTACGTAGCAACTGACATGAGGAAAACCCATCAGTGAACTTTGTAACCACTAATGGCCACCAGAAATCACCTATCATGGAGAATAAGATTAAAGAAATCGGTAAGAGATTGATGAAAATTGAGGCAGAAATATCTATATTTATAATATCCACAAAATGATCCTAGTTGTTCACTAGATGCAAAGATCAATGGCAGGAAGAGCAAGGGACGAGATTGTTACAATTCCCACGAGCCTAATTACCTCATTAATGGGAGTTAGTCCCGACAAAAGAAACATTCCTCATGGTTTATAAAGTAAAACCTAGGGAATGTGAAGGTAATAACAACCATTGTGCTACCAATTATAAAGCTAGTAAAGGCTTCAATAAAAGTGCATTTTTTTGAAACTAATTGATGCATGGTTTTGAAAATCAAAAGTCAAAACTTGAAGGTCTTTTAAAGTGCCTCGTGTCTTGTACCTATATAAACTAGTGGCAAAATTGGGAAGCACTCCTATCTTAAAGTAATTGTTCGGGGTAAAACAAGAATTTGCTCTTAACCGACCTTGCAAAAAATTTGTCTCCAAAGGATTCTCTGAACTCCGGTTTAGGAAAGACGAGCTAGTTTTATAAGAACCCTTTCTCGTGATCCTCTGCTAGGGCCCTAGCTTGGAGAAAAAGCTAAAATCCATTTTTAGCATTACCATGAGCCCACTCTGGCAGAACGAGAAAACTATTTTTGAAAAGATTTGACTAAGGTCCTCCCTTAAACATGTAAACAAGTGTCCGATCTTAAAAGAATTCCAAAACCCAGTCTTATCCATCTTGACAAATTGTTAGAGCCCAATCTAACTACTATGCCCAATAAAAAATGGGTTCAGCCATACTAACCACTCCGGTTCTTGGTATATGATAACCCTAAAATTCAAAAGAGGTGACATTTTAGAGGACAAAGAGTCCATACACCAAAATTTTGGAATTACAAAATTTAAGGTTGTTAGTCTATTTCTAGACACTGAGAATTTGGCACAAAGCAATATAAATGTCCTAAAAAATATATAGGATACATCCTCGCTTTGAGGCCTTAAGAGTAAATTCTTATTTAGTTTAGGTTTACATATAGTTCCTTATTCAAAATCTGATTGTGATACGGTCTACATCAAAGAAAGAGTCTTAGGTTTACTTTTTGCTACAACATGAGTTTATGTTGATCTGAGGGAGTTCAGATTGGTGAAGAAAATTGTTGCTATGAAATCACTAGTGAAGAAGCAATCAGAGCACAAAAAAGTATTAGGGAAATGACAGTGGATGATTAACTAACATGGTGAGAATACGACAGATTGAAGTAAGGTTAATATTCTGAAGTGTGGTGTTCTTTGTACTAGATTAGGTTCGTAGTGGATTTCTTATAGGTTATAAGTTTTATTCCGTATAAAGATTTCCTATGTAAGACTTGGTGTCTCTCCTATACTCTCCATTATGCTTATTTGTATACTGTGTTTAGTATATATTTGTTTAGCACTTGGCCATATTGTATTTGGAATCAAGTATTAAATTTATATTTAGAACAATCGATTAATCGTTTAGTTCAACGATTTATGTCTAATGAACTAGGTTAATTAGAGAATAAATTTGGGACTAACTGCATAACTTTATGGGATAATTAGTTAATTAAAATTAATTTAGTTAATTAATTACGACCCTAACTGATGTTGCACATTTTTGGTCTGAATGCTTCTTCTCTTGATCTACTTGTCAAGAACTTGAGGTTAGAGGGCCACTGGGAAGACTCTGGTGGTTGCCGTTCTAATGATAAATTTAGTGAAGAGATAAAGTCATAATTCAAGGGAAGAGTTGAACATGAATTAAAAACATACCTTATGGCCTTATTTATAGGTTGTAGATCTCCTAAGTTGAATAGGATTAGGAGTTATGAAAGTAGGGATTTGAAGATAGTTCTTGTGGACACTAAAAACTCTACCAATGTATTATTCTACGAGCTATTCAAACATATGAAGCTAGATTCCAAGGATATCCGAGTTAACCTTGCAGTAATGGTAGGATTCAATAGGCATGTCAATTTCCCAATGGGTAAAATTGATCTACCAACCACAGTAGGGAAAAAAGACGATAAAAAAACCTTGATCTCTGAATTCATGATTTTAGATGCCAAATCCCCCTATAATGTTATATTGGGAGGCCTTGGATCCATCAGATAGGGGCAGTTACCTCAACCTTCCATCACTGTCTCAAATTCTGACCATTAAAGGTGACCAGCCCCTTGCTTAGGAGTGTCATGCCCTTACACTCAATGAAAGGCCCTCTTAATAGCAATTACAATGTCACATTAAAAGGGAAGAATCCTTCACTTTAACTCTTCACAATATCGAGCAATGCCCCTCTGAGATCGATGAACCATTAAATCCTAAAGGGAGGGACAACATGGTCAAACCAATAGAAGAGGCCACCAAAGTGTTCGTCATTACTGAAAAAGAAGAAAAATATTTTAAAATTGGCTTGGCTCACGAGAGAGATATCATTCATCCGATCTGATGACCACATTACTCAAAATGTGACACGTGTCTACAAGGGGTTCTTCAACATACAAATCACGAGAGAGATCATCCGTCCTATCTGATGAATCACAGAACTCAAAGATAAAAGGTCTTGAGTTAGTCGCCACCTTCTATGGGTTACCAACCTTAAAATAAGGAAATAGAATGCTACATGAAAACTACTATCTATGGAACTTTTTTTATATCAAAATTAGCGATTTTGAGTAAGATAACAAGGACATCACTGTGAGGGTGATGTACCCCACCAAGGTCCAGTTCAAAAAATTCTATTTGAGGTATCGTCTTGATCTTTTTCTTAATTGTCAAGATTTGGATGACGTAAGGTTCTGCCTTTGCTTCTCAAATTTATCTGTTTCTGGCCCTATTAGACATTCCAACCATCGTGTTGTCAACGTGAAGTACGAAGATCCCTTATTGATTGTTCAGCTACTGCTGTTCATTCCAAACTTCTCTCTATTCAAGCCTCTGATCTGGCCTCCTTTGAGGGGGCCTTTCATCTCTTGGGTTCTGTTTCCCGTCTTAACGGACGAACTCTTTTAGTCATCCCTGCTTGATGAGGTGTTCTATCTCCTGCTTCAAAGCTCTGCACTCTTCAATGGTGTGTCCTTACTCTTTGTAAAAATCACAATACTTGTTTTTATACGTGGAGTCTGGGTTGCTTTTTAACGGCTCTAGCCACTTCAGGTTTTCATGAGTCTAGACCTGTTGGAGTATATAAGTAAGGGAAGCATTTAATAAGGTGTAAGTTCCATACCTTATAGAACTGGAGTTGTTCTGTACTTTTGATATCATTCCTTTGTTAAGACTCCAGGTTCTTTTCTTACTGTCCCTATTGTCTATCTTCTGAACTTACTCATCATTTTGAGCTTATTCTTAGGCTTTTCGAAAGGAAGTTTTAGTGTTTTCTAAATTAATATACTTTCGTTCTCTCTCCATGAGTGTTGCTATATCGATTGGAGGACTTTTAGTTAAAGAGTCTTGAAAGCTTTCAGGTCCTAGCCTTAAAATGAGGGCAACCACCAAAAAATTTGAACTATAGTTGTAAACACCTCATTTTGTGACCCTTGATTAAGTGGTAGCAATTTGGTAGTTATACTAAGAAATCTACTTTCCATTAGGACTCATCCTAACAAAGTCTTACTTCCATTAGGACTCTCCTGCCAGAGTCCTAGTTCTCTTAGAACTCCTCTTGACAGAGTCTTACTCCCTCTAGGACTCTCTTACCAGAGTCTAAGTTCCATTATGACTCCTCCTAACAGAGTCCTACTCTCGCTAGGACTTTTCTGCCAGAGTCCGAGAGTCTTACTCTCGCTAGGACTTTTTTGCCAGAGTCCGAGTTCCATTAGGACTCCTCTTGACAGAGTCTTACTCTCGCTAGGACTTTCCTTTCAGAGTCTCAGTTCCATTAGAACTCCTTTTGACAAAGTCTTACTCCTACTAGGACTCTCTTGTCAAAGTCCTAGTTCCGTTAGGACTCTCTTATCAGAGTCACAGTACAAGTAGGACTTTTCCTGATAAAGTCTCACTCTTGTTAGGACCCTTTTGACAGAGTCCCAGTCCAAGTAGGACTCTTCTTGATAGAGCCCCACTTTTGTTAAGACTATACTATTAGAGTCCTAATCCAAGTAAGATTCTTTCCGATAGAGTCTCACTCAAAGTAGGACCCTTCTAGATAAAGTCTCATTCTCGTTAGAACTCTCTTATTAGAGTCCCAATCCAATTAGAACTCTTTTCGATAGAGTTCCACTCCCATTAGGACTCTTTTGCCTATCGAATGACGTTTTAGTAATTTTGATACCTTTTTGCCCACTAAGGGAATTTTGGAACAATCATACCCTTAATAAGACTTCGTAGTCACTTGAGGGGCATTTTCATAATTGTCATATCATTTTACCTACATGGGGGTATTTTGGTCATTTTAGCCATTTGGTAATGAATTGGGGGTAATTTGGTCTTTTTCACATGTCTTGTGGAAATATAGAGATTCTCAATCGAATTTGGGACAATTTGGTAATCTTGAGTGATAGTGTCTATTTAGGCTTAATTAGGACTTTCCACTTTTAGAGTTTTCATAAATTTGGTTGTTTGATATTTCCTCAAATGGAGATACATTGAACCTAGATATTTTTATTTTTGAGTTTATTTTTCATTTAACTTCTATTTCTCTTTTATCTTATTGGCTCTTGCATGTAGACACTAATTCTATTGGTTCGTGCATTGTCATAATTATTTATTAATTTATTTAGGTAGGATAATCATTCATATTTAATTTTTTATTTATTTAATTAGATAATTATCACTCAAGACATAATCTTAGCCCTCCATTTTAGGGTTTCATCTTAGACCCTTGGATTAAATTTCTATATTTTCCTATAAATAGAACCCCTAGACCATTAGTTTAAGGGACATGAAAATATAAGAAGGGAAGATGGTTTCCATAGCCTTATGCTTTTAGTTTCATTCTAGACTTCTCTCTACAAGAACTCTCCCTCTCCCGAGGCTGAAGCGCTGCTGAAGTCACAACCTCTCTTCGAGAAGCCAGTCAAAGTGACGTTTTTCTAAACCGAAGAATAAACCAGAGATATGCCTGACAGAAGCCTCCGATCCAGACTTTCCTAGCCGAAGTGTTGCTCGGTTACCACAACTGAATAAGGTATGTTCTCAAACCCTTAACAATTTCTTTAGAACCAGTCGATCTCACCTTTTTTATCTCTCTTGTTAAAAGTGTCACATCCCGAACCCCACCCTACGCGGATGTCGAGGACGTGACTGCCAGTTGGTAGCGACGCGACCAACCAAAGGCAAATTCTGAACTTTCCGACGAATTGCACTCCAACTGTAGGGTCAGATGTAGCGGAATTTAAAACTTTTTCTTTGTGTCACGGGAATGCAACTCACTTATCCATCATAAGAATATGTATCATAGAGCAAGACTAAATCCAGTCAGTCAACAATTCTAATCTCAGAGCATATCTAAAATCAAGCATATAACAACAGAGCAGATCTAATATCCCTAGAGTACCATTAGTTCCATGAGCCATGTCTATCTAGTATATATCAGTCAAGTCAGTCATAACATGCCACTCACCGGAATAACCAGGTTCAATCCACAATAAACCAATCTCTACAATTCAGTGCCGTCAGATCCTTACTTGCGATGCCACTTGGCCTATTCACGTCATGTCATAGTACCTTTTAATCCAATGGAGGTAATTCCTGAAAAATGTCAGAATAATGGGGTGAGCTTAAATAAGCCCAGTGAGTAACACAGATTCCCTATCATGGGTTTCAAAACCAGTTTTGTGCTCCCAAGGCACATGGATAATTTAGTCATTACAAAAATAACTATTTTTATAAATCCATTTCATAAGCAGTCTAGTACAATAAAACAGAATCGAACAAACAATACAAACGGATCGGAACATGACATAACCAATCGGTCAAAACAATAACTATTGCTAATATATCGGTCAAGACACAGACTTTTCATTAACGGAACGAATCACAATCAGGATTGAGTGGGAACAATAAGTCAGTCAAGACAGGGGCATATTATCAATGGCTAGAACATAGCGGTGTTGAACAAGATCAATCAAGACAAGGCATACCAATAACAGGACGGAAACATAACGGAACTAGAACATCTATCAATCAGGCCAGACATGTCATCAACGGACGGAATATAATGGAATCGAATGGAAACAATACATCAGTCAAGCAAAGGCATATCGCGAACGGATAAAATTATAACGGAACTAAACGGAAACAATACACTAATCAAGACACAGGCAAGTCATGAACAGGACACAACATAACAGAACTGGGTAGAAACAATATAACAATCAAGTTAGGGACACATCACTGTCGGAACTAATCATAACTGGACTGAACAATGTTTCAATCAAGACAGACGTATCATCAACGGATAGTACACAACGGAACTGGACCATATATCAATCAAGGCGGACTTAACATCATTAACGGACGGAACATGTCAGAACCGGACGGAACATATCAATCGAGGCAGACGTATCATTAACGGACAGCACATGACCGAACTGAACGGAATTCCTAATTCGAAGGATACAAGCACATCACGTGGAATGTGATACAAAGGGCGTACATTAAGTACATACATTTAAACAATATAGCATTCAGACAGTATACTATACAAAGCGGTACGATACAACAAAATGTTGTTCTTTGCCTATATCACATGGTTTATTTAATCGTTTCGGAAATAATGGTTTAATATATCCATTTTATCTCAACAGTTCAAAACGGACAAAACAGTACGGGATGCTAGCACAGGGATCAAGAATATAGTCAATTATTTAAAAAGACTAAAACCATGTCATAAGTGATATAGTACGAAAAGCATGCATTTAAATAATTGCACGTAAATAATTGCATTCAAAACAGATCAGTAAATCAAGGGACAGTATCAAAACAGTGTCAGAAGTTACTCACAAACTTTACGCTTATTTCTTTGCATAAATAATCCGATAACCTCCAGGTACGTCAAGCATCTCCATGTATATCCTGAATAATAATCATCAATCACAGACAGATCAGAACTCATCCATTCAGGTCTCATTCGTCATCTTAGGTATCTATCGGATTACCTAAGATAGCCTAGTAGCCTATCGCCCTTCCATTGGGTCTCACCCGAGGCTATTTCATTCTTTAATTAGGCTTAGCAGTTATTAGGATTATATCCTAAGTCATTTAGACTTCAATTGTTATCAGTCAGGCACTCATTCAACCTTAGGGGCAAAATGGTAATTTTACCATTCTTGTCCCGGACCCTGTCGTGGTCTTCGGAATAGTCTTTATATCTTAAGTACAAAGTTCTACGTCCTTTGGACTCCAATCGGTATCAGTTAGGTTCTCATTTTAACCATAGGAGCAAAATGGTAATTTTGCCATTCTTATCCCGGACCCTGTCATGGCCATCAGAATATCCCATATATAGTATATATGAAGTTTTAAGTCTTTTAGACTTTAATCGGTATCAGTTGGGTACTTATTTAGTCTTAGGGGCAAAATGATAATTTTGTCATTTTTGCCCCGGACCCTATCATGGTCCTCAGAACGTCCCATATATCTCATGTATAAATTTGTAAGTCCCTTGGACTTCATTTGGTATCTACTTTAGATCGTCGGGACACATCGGTCATTTCTCGTTTTACGCGTTGACTGTCTCGGAGTCTTATTTAGCCCTTCAGTGTTCATAATTATCCCTATGATAATTTATCAGATTAGTTTGACCTTTATTCGACCTTTACTTTGCACTTACAGTGCTCAGGGGTATTTTGGTCATTTTACGTTTTGTGTAATTCTGACCCCGATTCGTCACCTAATCAAGTATACAGTCTCACCAGTGTCTGGGCTCCTACCGGTATCAGTTTCGTCCCAATCGGACTTTGTTTAGGTCTCGTACGGTATCAGGGGTAATTTAGTAATTTCGTGTGTCGTATTTTTCGGCACGTCAGTTATAAAATGGACCTCACCATTGGGTCCAGAGCGTCCAACATAGTGAAATTGGACTGTCTGTTATGTTTAATCGGCCCTGAGTATCATTAAGGGCAATTCTGTCATTTACACTTACGTGTCTGTATTTTTCGGGACCTCAGTTCGTTAAACGGACCTCACCGTTGAGTTCAGAATGCCCGAGGTAGTCAAAATAGGCTATCTGATATTTTTATTTGGGTCTGGGTACCATCAGGGGCAGTTCGGTCATTTATCACTTACGGGTCTGTATTTTTTCGGGACTGTATTTCCAAAATCGGACTGTACCATTGAGTCCAGAATGCTTGAAATAGTGAAAATACACTATTTATTTAATTTATTTGGACTCCGTTTGACATATTTAATGTCCAGGGGTAAAATTGTAATTTTACCTATTTAATAAAATAATTAAATAATTATTTTATTATTTAATTAATTACCAGGGGCTTAAATGTATAATTTATCCAAAATCTGGGCCACTGTGTAATTCTTTAAAACTGTCAAGGGTTAAATCGTAATTTCAGGAAACTTCAGGGGTCAAAATATAATTTCATAAGTTAGGGTTCAAACCATAGGGTTCTAGGTTTAAACGGTTGAACCGGTCCAGAATTCAAAGAAGCCAACCGGTTCAGGGTCCCTTCAGAAAACCGGAATAAGATACTCCAGTTATCCCCAATTTCTTTCTTATTCTGGGTTTGGATAGGCCTCATCCCAGTTCCAATTTATTAGCTATGTTACCAAACAGGCTAATTTTAAATTTTTAAAATAAAACGGTTTACACCAAAACGGTACCGTTCTATTAATTCGGTGGCATCCCTCATCACCCAACACGTGTCCCGAGTTGGCCCGTTTGACTCGGCTTAAGGTAGCGAGTCAACTCGGTCGTCTTCTTCATCAGATTACCCTCGGTTGCCCTAGTTTCAGTCACCAAGTTTTTCCAATTTCGTGGGTTTTCGAAGGCTGTTTTCAACTGCTTTCTGTTCCATCCAGTCCCTGGGTGTCATGCCATCATTTTGGCATCGGTTTGGTGCCTAGAATCAAGCTCAAATGCCTGATCCGTGGAGGAATAGCCGAAACGATAATTTGGCTGGTAAATCCTCCTTTCTCCACCATTTTCCATAGTTTTTGTTTCTTTGTGACCGTATCTCCATGGGGGTCAATATCCCATTCCAAAAACATGATTTAGAAGTCTGATTTGGGAGTTGGGTTTCATGGCCGAAACCTGCAACTCCATGTTCGAGGGCCTTCCCGTGTGGGTTTCAGTCGCGGGTGGTGGTCTTTAAACACCTACTGGGGTCTAGTGTAAGGCTCGGTTGGCCAAACTTGGTTTGGTCTCGATCGTTTCAGACATGCTACAGGGAAGCTTCATCCATGGCGGTTGGGTCTCGGTTTGGTGTTTCCTACCCTATTCGACCCTCCCAATCAATTCGGAACAGTTCTAAAGTCTCACAGAAGCTCACATATGCATCTGAAAATAATGACAGAATTTAAACAGAAAAATTCAAGCAGTTTTAGGTGTTTTACCTCTTAACCGACCACTGTTTTCCCCCATGGTTCAGATATAGTCTCTGGGCTTTTCCAGTGCAGTCCCGTCTCCTTCTTGTGCATCTCTATGAACACCATGCACACACTCATGCATGCACACACTTTGGTCTCACATGGACATGCATGGCCTCACACATGGATTTTCTCTAGCAGGTTCTTTCTCTCTCTAGACAATCAGTCTCACGGCCACATGCAAACCTTCAGCTTTGTCACTCTCTCCATTTCTGATTTACACCCAAGACCTCTTTTTGTAACCCAAGTAAATCACCAATTCTTTATGCATAAGGTATATACACTTATACATATATATCACTATATGTAGGTAGGTCAATGAAGTGATTGGGAATCAGAGAATGGAGTAGCTGGTGGGAGATGATGTAACCCATCATTTGGGGTTTGCATGTAACCTCATTGGTTGCTTTGGGTGGCAAGTTGGGGCAATACAGAGATATATACAAATAAGTTGCACATACATGCACAAAGTAATGGGTAGCCTAACTGGTAAGTTTTTGGGAGGAATTTATTCTCTCAAAGGTTAAGGGTTCAATTCCCTTGGCCTCCCATTTGGCCATTTTTCACCATTTTTGGTTAAGGCCACGTTTGGCTGCGCATTAATTCGGTTTCTGATGTTTGCCTCATAACTTTCATTCCGTAACTCCTTTTTTGACGCGATTTCTTCCGGTCAGTTCCTATTTCCGTTATCTTCAGTGTCAGAGGTTCCGTGTCATTTATTAGTCATTCGGGATTTCTGGGGTTAACTAATTCGGGTTTCGTCAATGTTAAATTGACATTATTTCACCTAATTAATTGGTAATTAGGTTCGGGTATTGTACCCTATTCCCGAACATGTTTTAATTGTTTTATCGGTCTATCTTGACCGTCAGGAGATTAGGGTTAATTCCCTTGATTATTCTCTGAGCCGATATTAATTAATAATTAATATTTAGTTATTAATTATACAGGATCGGGGTGTTACAAAAAGAGGGTAAACCGGAGAATTACGTGACTTTGATTCTGTTTTCTGAACGGATACATAGGAAGCCTTCGGGCCCGAGTCAGATTAATTTTCTGTCTTTCTTGTTCTATTTTATTTCTTTACGCTAGATCCTTTATATTTATCTCTTCCGGACTCACATCTCTCTTTTCAGTTTTCTTATGATAAAATAGATTTGCAAGTGAATATTCAAGGCTAATTCATTCGGATCGGGCGGGGTGAGTGTCGAACACCTTCCCACTTAGTACCTTAGTCCCTGGATTTGTGTTTTCTCTGGTTTTCGCTTTATTTCAGTGCCTTATTTTATTTGATTCATGTTAAGGGATCTTTAGAATGTAATTAGGGGATAAGGTGACGTAAATTTTAATTATTTCATTCATTTTCAATTTTTTTTTTTTTTAATTATGTTCTATTGTAATGCGTTTGCTTTTTTCTTGCCCAAAAATAAGTTGGGAATTTTTCAATCTCTTAATCTTCCATAAAAGGCGTTCCTTCCCACTTTAAGGGAAATAGACAACTGGGATCTCTCTAAATCCATAAGGAGGGATTAACACATCTTTTCCTTTTTTTTCGGTGCTAGTGTTGGTGCCCACAGAAGTTGTTCATCTCAGTGAGCTCGATATTGAAGTGAGCTACGTACTCCCTTAGTGACTCTATGTGTTTGATTAATGGTCAGCAAGAACTCTAGCCCTTTTTTTAATTTTTTGCTTGTCAAAAAGCAGTCAAGAAACAATCTGTTGAGCTTATAAAAGTTGTTGATTGAGTTTTGAGGTACGTTATGAAACCACTTAAGAGTGGTACCCTTTAGACTGGTTACAAAAGTTCGGCACATAAAGGCGTCGGTAGCTGCGTGCAGAACCATTATATGTTGATGTTGATAATGAGATAAGTGGTCGCTAAGGTCTTCAGACCCATCGTAGAGAGTAAATTCTGGGACAATAAACTTCTTGGGTTATTTTTTCGTCATTATGGCAAGAATGAACAGCGTGGAAAACCTACCGAGCAATTTACTTAACTTTTCTTGCTCTGGAGGGATATGGAATCTTTTGGTCGAGATCGTTTGATCTTGAGAATCTGTTATCTCATCTACCCTCTAAGGGGCCCTGGATACATTCTATTGTGCCGCTAGTGCTCGTTATTGGTCCTGTCCCATGTTTTCGAGTCCTGGATTCATAGGGGATTTTGTTTTGCAGCAGTAGAAGGATGTTGCTCTGCCAAGACTAGTGGACGTGGGATTTTGGGAGGCTGAATTCCTTGGTACTCTGGATTGGCTCCAGAGGTTGTCGGGATTGGTATTCTTGTCCTACTTTGATAATGTACGGCATGACGGAATGATGACATTCCTCTTTCAAAAGCTATTGTTGATTGGGGATCAGTTCCCATCTGGGCGGTACCATGGGGGTGCAATGGCGGCGCATTAGGCAGCTCCTTGTTATGGGATCCTCCATCCGTGGTGGTGGTAGGAGGTTGAGGTCTTCCGTGTACAGTGTTGATTGGGAGAGGAGGGTTGTTTTGTTGGTTTTGGGCCAGTGAGGCTAAAGCTTGTAACATGGCTATAAGTTGTTGTTACATTTAATCAGACTACCATTGAATTCGATCAAGCTGCTATTGTAGATGAATAGGTGTTTATCTCCTTCCTCTTCCAGCAAGAGACTGATCTTGAGAATTTTGAGGATTCCTTATGGGACGAAGGTTTAGAGCCATTAGTTTTGTAAGAAAACAAGTTTAGTTTCTGATATAAAATAATGAAAATGATAGTCATTCCCATAGACGACGCCAAACTGATGTTGCACTTTTCTGGTTTGAATGCTTCTCCTCTCGAGTTGCCTGTTAAGAACTTGAGGCCAGAGGGCCACTGAGAAGACTTCGGTGGTAGCCACTCCGATGATAAAGTTAGTGAAGAGATAAATGTCGTGATTCAAGAAAAGAATTGAATATGAATTGAAAGCGTACCTTATGGCTTTATTTATAGGTTGTAGATCTCCTAAGTTGAATATAATTAAGAGACATAAAAGTAGGGATTTGAAGATATTCATAGATAGTAGTTTTCATGTAGTACTCTGTTTCCTTATTTTGAGGTCGATAGCCCATAAAAAGCGGTGACCAACTCAGGACCTTTTATCCCTGAGTTCTAGGAGTCATCAGATCAGATGAATGATCTCTCTCGTGATCTGTATTTTAAAGAACCCTTTATGGACACATGTCGCATTCTAAGTAATGTGATCAACTTATGGTATGTCTCTTAATATATGAAAATTTTGAAGCTAAATATCACTCTAATGATCTCTATGCTTTAAGAGATTAGGGTTCTTTATGTGAGACACAATAAGACCCTTTTTATAATAAAATAGTAAAAATCCCAATCCATAACGGAATAAAGTTCACGTAGCCAATCAAAGGAGCGCAAAAAATAAAACGTATTCAAACAATGAAGGTTTTACCATTCGGATGACTTAAGGGTTTGAGTAGGATTGTTCAAACAACCGAGTTACTAGATTGTTTGCTAGTTTCAATTACGCCATTGTTTGATTGATTAATCCATGCATTTGGATGAATGCCATATTATTTTTTGAGTATGTTTATTAAAATATTAGAATAAGTTTAGAATAATATTGTTTGATCTCATAGGTAAAATATAATCTATAGTCAAAACTAAATTTTAATACCTAAGGTCATTTTAAACATTTAAAGACCAATTTTAAACTAATATAATTCCAAGGCCATGCCCTTGAATTGTATATTTTTTTTAGACTTGATTATATGGACAAATTTTTTTTAATTTTTAATTTTAAAATTAATGATATTCTATTAATTTATAAAAGATAAATTTTAAATAGAAATTGTCCACGTAAAAATTACAAAAGCTCTCACATTATCTTTTATAGTACAGACAACTAGCGACTACCATAATCATCATGGTTTATGTCATCTTGTGTAATATAGTCAAATTGGTAGGTTGTGGATACTGTTGTTTTCCCATTTTTCGTAATCTCTGCATATTTTATAATCACTCTTCTATAAATATGCATCCAAGCGTAAGAATGATGTAGGGATTAGGATGCGTTTGTTTAAAACAACCAAGGATTAGTTGGCCATTGGTGCACAAATGCCACCATTAGAGATTATCTCATTTTGTATGTCTTATATGTATAAAATAAATGAGAGTTAATCATTTTTTCACCGGGTGTTTTTAATGAACGTGACTATTTTTGTCAGTGAATCCATGATACTTGTGCAAACCACGAGTTGATCATTTTTTTCACAAGACAATTTTGTTCTTTGTAAATTAATTATTTACAAGATTACCATAATACTCGCGTTGGATCACCTACTAATATGTGTGTGCAACACTGTGTGTGTATATATATTTATATATAGGATAAATTATACCTACCTTTTTTGAGGTTTTTGATAATTGTAGAAACCTCCTTTATAATTTTTGAAATAACACTGTCCCCCTTCTAGTTTCAATATCGATAACAGATTCCCCCATTGTCGTTAATTGATCCTAACAGAGTGTGATGATGTAAGTAATTTTTTTGTCTAAATGCCAATTTTACCCTTAAAAGTCATAGTTAAATGATAAAATTACCCTCGCTTTAATAATAATTTTTTATCCCTTATATTTTAATAATTATTTTAAAAAAAAATCAAAAATTCTCTTCCCTCTTTCTTCCTCTCAGTTTGTCTCTGTGTGAATTACTCCACCGCCATCCATGACAGCCACCATGAACCCGATCTGACTACACTCTCATTTTCTCTCTAACCAAACCAGATCCAGCACCATTTGTGGCAGCCACCGTCACCATCAAAACTCCACCGCCATTTGCAGTTATATGGAACATAGAAACAAAGATGGTGAGGGAGTGCATATATATATATATATATATATATATATAGGAAGTGATGTGAGTTAATTATAGATTTAATTTGACTAAATTAAAGAAATTGAAAACGTGAATAGGAAATTATAGATTTCATTTTAGTCAGATTTTGTTTTCCTTTTCCTTGTTTTTGAGAGAGAGAGAGAGAGAGAGAGAGAGAGAGAGAGAGAGAGAGAGAAAATATGGAATCAAAGATTTGCCAATTTGGTAATTTGAAAAGGCTGAAGAATAGGGTTCCTATTTCTTTCTTAATTTTAAATCAAACAGTTTGTTTGGATGCCATTACTGAAGAAACCTGAGGATCGAGATTGCCGATGTAGGCGGTGGTGTCTTGGTTCCTCTCGACGGAGTGTTGGCCAAGCAGGTTGGCTTCTCCATCCTCTCTCTCCACCAGGTTCAACACTGATCTACTCTCTCTTCCATCTCAATTTGTTCCATAGCCAATTGGAAACCCCAATTTCAAGCCAATTTTGGAAAAGTTAACAATAGAAAACCTGCAACAACACCAAATCGACGGCCACCATCCCCACCAAACCCACCCACAGAGCCATGCTCTTATCTCAGCTTCGACCTCCCATCCTCCACCACTGAAACCATCGGCGGAAGCCGTGGAAACGTTCGCCCGACATCCTGTCAACATCGAGCGAGGACTACGGATCAGTATCGCAAGATCGCCGTCCGACCAACGTAGGCTGTGGCGTCTTTGTTCCTCTCGGCAGAGTGTTGGCCAAGCAGGTTGGCCCGGACGCCTGGAGCTATGCGAGTTGTCATAGCCTCCCTCCCCACTTCCCTCTCTGCTAAAGAGTTCGAGAATTATCAAGGGTTCGACATAGATTGGCGACATGGGTGGTGGCTATGGCGTCGGTGACATGCGGTGGTGGTGGAGCAGCCATGGGTGGTGGTGACAACGGCAATTTTGGCCGGTGATGTTTTGGGTAGAGAAAATAAATGAGAGAGGGAGAGAGGGAAGTGAGATGGAGTGGAGTGGGGAGAGAGAGTGTGCTGTAATTGAGAGAGAAAAAAAATAAAAAAGAAAAAAAAAATTATTAAAATATAAGAGTAATTTGATAAATGAACCAACTTCATTAATACCGTTTGGAGACAAGTTTTGACAGGGAGGATAATGTTATTTTTGAAATCATAGGAGAAGTTTCTATAATTGTCAAAAACCTCATGAGAGGTAAGTGTAATTATCTCCTACATATATAATGTGTTGGTTCATTACTTGTAAGAATCAAATATTCCATGGCTAGTTGAAAGCCAGTTTTGTCCAATATTCTTGACTTTGTTATTAATTTTAATTAGCCAGTTGCCTATCTTGTGGGGAAACTCAAATCTACACATAATCTTGGTTGTTTTAAGTATGGTAAACTGGCTTAATCAAAATAACATTTGTAAAGTATTTGGCCCACAAGGATTCATTAAAGTTAGAAAGGACATGTCTAACTGTCTCAAAATTAAATCAGAAAAAAAATATATATTTCATACCCAACGTTGCTTTCATCAATCACAAAATCCTACAAATTAAGACCCCACTAGGGCTCTCAACCGGTCAAATTTGAGTAGACTTTTTAAGATCCGGACTTGGATCCGGATCCGGATCCGTCAAATTTTAACGGGTCTAGATTCAGATTCGGATTCGGATCCGGATCCGCTAGGACCCGCCTCAACTAAATCCGGGTCTTCGACTCCAAAATCCGATCCGTTTGCAAAAAAAAAATTAAAAACTAAATTTTTTTATTTAGAGTAGTCCAACTTAGCTTTACAAATAAAATATTTTATTGATCGCAATTATGTCATTGTTGATTGAAACTGTTTCATGTGATAGCCACTATTATTTGTATATTTCGTTCTTACGATCAGACACATAATAAATGGTAAAATGACAATAATTGTCATATAGAAATTTTTTAATTTTTATCAAGAATTTAAGCTTACAAAAGGTTTCCTTATTCTTAAATATAATAAGAAATGGAATAAAAATGACATAGAATGAAATAAAGATTACTCATCCAAGATAAAAGAATACTTATAATGATTTTTAATAGAATGTTTATTTAATGGAATCGGGTATTGATAGATAGATTCATGAAATAATTCCATAAAGTAATTTTTAAAACATTTTCATAGCCCAAGACGATGCTAGAAGGTTGAAGACGACAACTTCACTAAGTAATGAAGTTATATATATATAGTAAATTTGTTAGCAAGTTAAATACTCTAACTTCAATATTGTATTAAAGAGAGAGAGTGTGTGTGCGCGCTCGCGCTTGTTAATGATTTAGTGAGTCGAATCTTTAACAAGTATTGTCTAATGAATTTATATCCAATCCATTTAATTAATTTTTAATGAGTCTGGATCAGATTCGAGTTTGACCAGATGGGATCAAATCCGACTCATTTAGAGGCCTAAGGCCACCATTGGCATTTTGTAACAAATATTTCCAATGCCATTATCTATTCTCATGTTTCATGGTCCAATAAAATTGACACTGTGAATGGGAATCATTGTAATATAGTATTTAAGTGCTATCAACTCCCAAATTAAAATTTAGTCCTACCTATTTTCTTGAATTTTTTAAAAAAATTCAAATATACAAACGAAACTCTTATTCACGTAATAAAAAATAATCAGAGAACCGGATGAAAGAACATACCAAGAAACAAGAAGAAGGATTCACAAAATTAAACTAAAGAATTTATGCAAAAGTAACTAAACATTAATACTGAACTTTTATGTCCACTTTTCTTATTTAGGCATTAAATAACGTGTCTAAAACACAATCAAAATCTAATGTCACATTATTTAAAATTTAAAATTTGATACACAAATTTGAGACATAACAAATTATGTCAATTTTCATTGAGAATTACTTAAAAACTAATAATCATATAAATATACTAATAAAAAAGAGCGATATGATTAATTTGAGGGGCATGTTAGGAAGCGAGGGACGACTAAAATTAATTTTGGTAGAGGTAGTTAAAAAAAATATAATAATATGTGATTTAACTGAGATAATGATCTTAATTCTTAAATAGAGAAAAATGGCACGATTGAGTGATGGATCCAACTATTTTAGTTACTGGGAAGAAAAATTACAGGTATCAAAATTTAAGAAGGTCAAGTCTTATTTTGGTTAAAAATATAATATCAAATTATTTTTTAGGCTCCTAAATTTGTTTTTGATAAAATTCATGTAACGGACACCAAATAACTATGACAATATTGAGTTGTGTTTTGTATTAAATTGACAATCATGAGTTCCAAAATTTATTCCTTGTATCCATTGCCTATACACCACATCCACTTGAACACAATAGTGAAAATCAACCAACCCAACTCACCATCACCAACAGTACATAGGGCATCTCTGTTATTCATTGTTGTCTCAAATGGGCTCTTTCAGGCATGATTCAAATCCATCATCACTGAAAATGAAAGGTCCTCCATTTCCATTCCCTCTGTTCTTCAATCTCATTATCAAGAGATTGCACAGGCATTTGGGTTCTCCTCTGCAGTTTGTACAAAATAGTACTGGTTCATGTGAGGATTGTAAGCATTGTAGGCTTTGATAAGCTCTGCAATCTGTTCATTTTGATCCTTCTTCTTATCCTCCTCTTTCTTTCCCTCACCCTTCTTGCCTTCATCCTTCTTTTCTTCTTTGGCGGGTCCAACTGTTAATATATCTGTGTGCCATGCTTTTCGCAATTTGCTGACCACAACACATGGATCAATGTCGCCGGTCACTGTTAATGTCTTGTCCTTCATATCCATCGCAATGGATTCAATTCCTACATATATTAGAGAATCAAATCCGATAAATAACTCATATATATATATATATACGTATGTATCGAATATGGCTCCAGTTAGTCCATGGATAAATTCTTTTTAAAAACAAGACTTACAAGTTGCGGTGAGTCATGAATGACCCCAATTTTAAGCTCAGTGGGAGTGAAAGTGGAGACTTTTACTTCGTGTGTGTGGGTATATATGTTATCTGTATATAAAAATTTAACTTGTGCTAAAACAATCTATAACTATACCAGGAATGCTGGAAACTGTTTTCATGGCCTTTTGCTTAGCTTTGGCATCATGTAAATCCAATTTCAGTACCACTTTCTGCAACAAAAAAGGCAAATAATAGTATTGATATGTTACAACAAACCAGAAAGCTTGAAATTGATCATCAGACAAGACCAGAAAAAAAGTAGAATAATTCACAGGTGGAGTAAAAGAACATAACCCAACAAATTCATAACTGTTATAAAAGGTAGAACACCATATGATAAGATATTAATTTTTGAGTAATTCAAAAGGGCATCAAAAGTGAAAATCTACTAAGCCAACATAACAGAGTAATGAAGGAAATTTAGAGTTATATTCTGATATGCAGTACTAAGCAAAATCTTCAAGAAATGGGTTTGAAAATCAAATAAAAAACAGCACAAAACAAAATGATATAAGATCGACAAATTCATCAATAATCAAGAAAACAATTTCCATAAATGAGAAAAGAAAAACACATTGAGAAATGGGCTTAAAACTCAATGAAAGCCAAGGAAAATCCAGAAGATGTATAATTTGAGAAACTCGTTATATGGGTATGAAGCAAAACAAAAGAAAATCACCAAAAAATAAAAAAATTTCCAATTGAATTAACAAGCAGGAGGTGAATTAGAATGAAACCCATCAAAGAACAAGCTTCCCTTAGTTCATTAAGAATCAGAGATGAATAACGCAATAGATAATGACTTAATACTATGTATAAGATATACTATTAAAAAGACAGTTCAGGCTTGTTGCTAAGAAACTGAAGGAAAATTCACCTTCATTTCTGTAGGGTTCGGAGTTCTGACCAGGAATTGAGGAGACTTAACAAATCAAAAGATAACTTATATTTAACTAGGAAATGATTGTGGGGAAGACTACTGGACGCCTAAAATAATTGCCAAACAACTCTAGAGAGAGTTTTATAGAGAAGAGAAAAGAAGAATAAAACGACGTGCAGCAGAAGAATCAAACTAACGTTCTTCAATTGGTAAACGTGAAATCTGGAGCAACCACAAAAATTTTTATAAAATTTTAAAATTTAATAATTTAAAAGTTATAAATTCTTTTTTAATAATATTATATATTTAAATTCGAAACATCAAAAGTGTAAAATCTTACATTTTTTTACTAAAAAAAACTTTGTTCAAACAAAAATGTAAAATTTTGTACTCTTCTGATAAGATTTTTCAATTATTATTAATTTTATAGAGATTTATTTCTTTTTATCTTCTTGTGTTTTTTGCTGCCTCTGTTTGGAAAGAGAGCTACGTGGGTCCATGCATCATTATCAAGTGAGACAATCGATTATATGAATGATATGTGTAACTAATGAATGACTGTCTATGTTTCGTACCATTTACAACATTTGAAATGTTGCAAATTGCATAAGATCTTTGTCACCTTCTTATTGGTTTATTGCTCCTTGTTTGGAAGTGGTCCATAATTGTTAAGAATCAAGAAATTACCTGAATGATTTTTTTCACAAAAGGACTAAAAACTTCAAAAATAGATGCAAATTTGGTGGTAGAAGTGCTATCAAATTCAAACCTGTTACGGAACCAAGAAAAGACCGGTATACAAGTCAAACATCTTGATTTTTAAGCTCAACTAAAAAATACTTGCACGAATATTATACAAACTATAGATAAGAATTCCATTCAAAGTTCTGTATATTTTTATGGAACGAGACTTTAGAGTGCTAAGGCAACTCCTGCATGATGGTAAAGACATCCCGAGGCATAGTAGGAAAAGTACAAGTCATATGATTGTGGAGAATATGTATATATATGTCTACCCAATACAGAAAAAGAAGGTGGACATGGAACAAGGAGAAAAGAAGACTAATGGACCAGTAAAATAATTGCCAAACAACTCTTAACACTGAGTTTGGATCACCAAGTTGCATTGTATTTTTTCTATAATATCTTGTTATGTATGTTAAGATTATTTAAAAAAGGTCATAATACACGTTGTACAATATCATTAAAAAAGCGCATTATAATAATGTTGCACCAATATCATTTAAGAATTTTTTGAATTCACCGACGTGAGACGGATGGAAACAATCAATTGTCAAGGTCAAAGTATGGATAAGAATGGCGGGGTGGGTTTAAGGCAGGGTCCCTCTCCGATCCCCGCCCCTTTAAAGAATAGCCTCCCCTATTCTCATCCCGTTAAATAATAGCCTCTTCAATTCCCACCCCATTTATTATGCCCTCATCCCTACCCCCCTCTCGTTTTCGTCTAAAAATTAATTTTTAAATTTTTTAAAATCCAAAACTAATAATCTAATATTATTATAAATACAAATTCATATTTACATATATATATATAATATATAAATGCACTTATTATACATATACACATATTTAAATTCATATATGTGAATATTTAACAAAATATAAAAATATTAAAAGATATTTATATAATTTAAATATATAGTCGGGACAAGACAGAGATACCTTTCCCCATCCTCATGTCAAGTTTTAGTATATTCTTCCATCCCTGCATCACTCTATTTATTTTCTCTCTGGAAAACGTATTGAGACGAAGTGATTAAAACTTCTCTCTTTACACAACTAGCCGAGTTTCATATTAGGCACACACACAAGCCTAGGGATAGTTGCCCTCTCCCCATCGTACGAAAACAAAAGAAGAAAAAAAGGCACTATAGTACCACCCTGGAGCTGGCATGATATTGGAGACTGAAGTAGAATGAAATTTAGAAGAGTTAAATGATTCCCATGTGACAGTAAGATATGGACTTTAATTGAAGTGGACAAGTCTTTGTGAGTGTGACCATTCATTTGTTAATATCCAAATTTTATTTTTCTTCTTTAATTAAGTCCGCAAAAAATTATTTAATAAAAATATCATCGAAACTATCTCAAATAGTGTGATAGTTTCTCATAAAGTTTTAAAAAAATTTCGAGATGAATGAAAAATATCTTCTCATAAATTTAAGAAAAAAATTGAGTTTGTGAAAAAAAAATCATATCGCATTTGATAATTATGTGAAATTACCTGTCTCATTCGATAATTACTCCATCTATTCACCTCTAATTTTATTTATTTATTTTTTGAAAAGTAACTGTCCACCTTTAATTTTAATTGAAACTATACTTGCTTTTATTATCAAGATGTAATGTGAAGGGCCCACAACCACATAATAGGGTCTTTTTACTTCTTAATTTTTTTATTCTATATTTTATGCAGCAAATAATATAATTAAACCAATAATCTTTTAACTTTGCTTAACAAGTTAAAACATAAAGATGTTCATTAGCTTAACTAGTAAGGGATGTTAGGTCATAGGTGTTAAAACGACATGCTTAGGTTGATTTCTGAGAACTTGGAACATTATCTTTGTCTCCCATCTTATAAACTTTATATATATATATATATAAGAAATAATTATACAAACATTCCAAAAGCATTCACTAATTATCAGTTTATTTAATGAAAAATCAAATAGTGTTTGGAAGCGATTCTGATTCCTCTTTCTCTTTTTTTTTTTGGGTGAGTAAAAAATTTAATAAGAGGAAGTTAAACTATACAGAGGAAGAGATAAAAAAACAAGGGGCATGAAGATCATGAACCCCTAACCAAAGAAAACTAAACAAGGCTAAGAGGTGCGATTGAATAAACAGAAAAATAGATCTATGGAAGCCCCATCGCATGGACAATTCTCAGTTGGAATAGCTATTGTCAACTTTTAGGCCTGTTTGCAACTCTGCATCTCAAGTGCTCAACAATGGTTGTGAAACTATCTTCTTCTGATCTACAAACTTGTCTCCGAACATGAGCATTCCTTTCTCCCCAAAATGATATGTAAGAGGTGCTTTTTAAAATATATATCGAAGGCTTATATATATTCTAAAATAGTCTTCAATATATATTTTAAAAATTATTAAATAGTTAATAAAATAAATTATTCAATCTTAAAAATAAAAATAAAAAATTATTTATTTAGATAGCCTAAAAAAGAAATTCTCATTTCATAAAATGATATGATATTTTTAAATCGAAGAAGTTATTTTATATATATTTTTAAAAAAATATATCTTGAAGACTATTTTAGTTTAATTAGTAATATTTTTTAATAATGTTAAGATAAAAGTTAACAATTAAGTTTTCTTGTCTTAAATTTTTTTTTTTTGGATCTTTTAGATAAAAAAAAAAAATTATTTTAAGAGTTTTTTAATATTTTTTGCAAAACAAAAGAGAACACAATGGACTTAATTTGAGAAAAACAAACCTTTTTAATGGGATTGCCCCACATCTCCAATAGCAAAAATCAAGTTACACCTGTTTGGAACTGACCATCAACCTGAAATTAAAGGCTTATGTATATGAACTTTTATTAACAAAACATAAAAAGAAAAATATAGCAATAGTAAAATCTTTAATGGGATTGCCCTACATCTCCAATAGCAAAAATCAAGGTACACCTGTTTGGAACTGATCATCAACCTGAAATTAAAGGCTTATATGTACACGAACCTTTAATTAACAAAATATAGCAATAACCTGGTCTTTTTTAGCAGGTGTTGAAAGAGAAAAAAAAAATTCTAAGTAACTTAGGTCAAGCACTTTAAATTTTTATACAAGTTGGACTTTTCATGTATGAGTCTGAATAACTTGGTTTGATGAATATTTGTTAAACGAACAATAAAGGCCATTCCAATCTTACTATAGAAGAACCAAATATGAAGTAAATGCATACTGTTGTATCCACTTACCAAACCATAGCTGCGCAGCAACCTCTATGACAATGTAACCACTGCCCACAACCATCACTGTCTGTGCCTTCTTCTAGAAAATGAAAACAAAAGTCAATTTACAACAAGTTAGACCCTACAACTCCAAACTCTTAAACCAATCCTTGGCAAGAAAAATGCTTTCAATGGGCTATAACATCTACATTTACAATATATAAAATAAATTTGAAAACAATTATTTCTTCAAAAAGCAACTCATATTGTTTTCTTGAATGCATGGTTGTTAAAATTGTGAATCAGATCGTATGATCTTATGATACATTTTAGGTACAAGGATCCGAATTGTGTACATTTTTCATGTATATTAGGCTTGTTTTATGTCTAACATTAAAACTCTTTGGTTATGCATGTATTGCTAATTCTTTTTTTTTTCCTTTTGACAATTGCATTGCCAGTTGTTTTTTTCCCTCATTTTGAAGGATCTTACGATCCTTCATCCCATCCTTTAGAGCCTCCATTGATCCAGTGTAGGATCCTAACTTTAACCACCTTGCTTGAGCATAAGGTTGACATTTTGAGTGTCATTTCCACTAAAGTTAAATTCTCGCAAAAATAGTGCAAGAAACTGCATAGAATAAGCTAGCTTCGATCATTATACTGCTCAATGTAGTATAGGTGTGACTTCAGGTTCAATAAGATATGATTTGTTTGCTAAAAGAAACAAGAAGAGTGTTCTGTTCTGGTAGCAATCAATTTTCCACAAAGATCAAATAAGTGTACTTTTCCATTCAAAGTCAAATTTAATTTGACAGGTCTTAGAAAAAGTGCACACATGCATTCAGAGTTCCACGTTTTATACTAGACACATTTTTTTTTTCATTTTGAACTATAGTTATTCTGAAAATTGTACTAAAACGGGAAAACATGGAGAATGTGCAGACCGAATCTAAGTGCAAGGAGAATGTAATAGAATTACCAGCGATGATATCAGCAAATTAGCATCTGCGACTTCCCAGATATAGTGAACACCAGGTAAGTTTCCCCCAATTTTCTCTGGAATCTGAATCCAAGAAGACAAAGTATTCAGCTTTCTTTATCTATTTGTAAAATGTAACTAGCATTACAAACTGATGAAAAAAATAAATGCATTTGCTACCAATAAAAAGTAACAATGATAACAAGGTCGCAGGAGCTTGTATTATTCATTGATGTACACCAATACGTTCCAATGCCCTAATTCTAAAATATATGAAACTTTTCTATGAAGCAACTATACCATTGAATCCCGAACTTTTTCCACAACAGTTTGTGTAACCATTCTTTTCTGCCATATGGGACAAGCCCTTCGATGTTGTGTTACAAGTCTTAATTTTCACAAAAACACCACCAAGCCCAGAGGAGAAAAAGGGCATATGTAAGAAGCCACCAGAAATCTTATCAAATCTTCATGAATAGTTTTACTTATAGAAGAAAAAAAAAAACTAAACGAATAGCAATGTAATAGAAATATACAGGCAGACATCAATGACCTTTTAGCAAAACCATATGTGCCTCTATATGCATTTCTGTTGGTGCCCAATTCCCTCCTAGGACTGACCTCGAGAGAAGGGCTTCAACCCCCCTGCCCCCGCCCAAAAAAAAAAAAAACTACCCAAAAATTTGCAGAAAGAGCTTAGGTTACAGAGCAGCTTTCCTAGGAAACACCCAAAACACTCTAAACCATGGAGGAGACAGGAACATTGATCAACCATTTATACTTCCAAAGGCAAAAATACACCAGTTAACAACCAGCATACCACTGTTGTTAGGCAGGTCCACGGTAACAATTCTATCTGAGGTCAAGAAGAAGAAATCTTAGATAAAGCTTGGAGCACTGTCTGATGAGTCAGAAAAAACTCTCTTGTGAAGAATGGGGGAAGAATAGAATAACCTCATGAACAAAAAACCCTTTTTGCATTTTAAGCCACCAATGCCTATAGTCCTTGTTAAGTAACAAATTGCTCCATAAACTTAAGCTGTTAGAGAATGGGTCAACTATGTATATTAAATTCTCAACAATCTTCCTCATGTGCGACCTCGAAATTGCACACGGAGAGGCAAACAGACCACAGATAAATGTGAAGCAGAAAAAAATGCAAATACAAATGTAGAATAAATGCAAATGGAGAGACTTAAACCCAAGACTTCAATACCATGTTAAGCAACCAATTGTTCCAAAAGCTTAAACTATTAGAGATTGAGCCAACAATGTATATCAAGCTCTCAATAGTCCTCCCTTCTGCTAAAGATCATGAATACAACTCGACCAAATCAACTACTTCCATTAGTTTTCCTAGTCACTCAAGTTGCTTCTATGCCTCAAAAAACAACAGGTGAGAAGCATTTTTTGGCAGAAACTTGTATTCCATCAATCCTTAGGAAAAGCCAATACATATGTATTACTACATCATCAACCAAGCGAAAAAAAGGAAAATTCTCTCCATTGCCCACTGTGGATAAGAGTACGGATTTTGGAACTCCTCTAAAGAAAACTCAACATCCAAATTGAGGCTCTAAGAAGAATACAACTCACTATTCCACCTACTGGAGCTGCCATTTATAGCAAGGATGACTTCATGCCATAAATTATCTTACTCCAGGCAAGAATCTAGAAAGCCACGTAGAGAAAGGCACCCATACACTAGAAACTATATATAGTGGACCAGCCATCTAGAAGGTATAATTGCAGCCAAATGGCACTGCATAAAACCTTTAAAACTTAATAGAACTATTAACATACACATTTATATTTATGAGGCTATAAGGTACAAGAAGACATTGTGCAAGTCAACTTTGTCTCATGACTTATATGCAAAAGTAGTGGTCTATACACTCCCAACCACTCTATTGGAACTCTCACACACTTTCTTCCATACCCACTCTCACAGATTAGTCTACTTCCATCTTCAGTTGACCCTCCCATACACTCTACCTCACGTTCTCCAATTCAAGTCTCTCTCTCTCTCTCTCTCTCTCTCTCGTACGCTTCAGAGTTAACTTCAAGACTTCAAGTCTCTCCCATACTTCAAGACTTCTAATGATGACAAGGACAAGGTTGATAACTCATTTATATATTTCTAGCTCATTTTTGCACCTAAGATGTACTTTTGGATTGTATTTGGCACTTATTATCCAACTATAGTATCATATTGCAGCAGACTAGTTCGGGAAAGACTATATTTTAAGAAGTACGGATACGGATACGGATACGATACATTGATTTGATACGATATCAATACGTAGACACGTTGTTTCTCAAAAAAATAAGACACAGATAGGTCAGAGATACATTGAATATATGTAAATTTTTTATATTTTTTAAATGACTATATAATAAAAATCTAACATTATTTTAATTAAGATTGGCATAATAACACATAAATCACAAAAATATTATTAAGATATTAAAATAAAAAAGTCATTAAATAAAAATTTATGAACATTTTTATTTAATCATCAACATCCATGATTTAAGTTCCAAAACAAATTTATTAACTATTACATAGAATATATATATGTGTGTGTGTGTGTGTGTGTGTGTATATAACTAAAAAAAGAACTAAGGAGAAGAAAAGAAAACGAGGAAAAATCTTTATAAAAAAAAGGAAAAATAGAAAATGTATTCGGAACGTGTTTGAAATTAAGAAAGATAAAATAAAAATTAGATTCTCTTTTTTTTGTGTGTATCGATACTTGTCCGAAAAGTGTCGAGAGTGTTGAAATAGAGTGTATGTGCTTCATAAACTGTACTAATCATCTAGAATATGTTATATATGCAAGGTGGTATACGTTGTTTATTTGATGGATCCATTTTATTGTTCTTATTCTTTTCAAAACTTCTCATGATATTTTGTTACTGCCCAAGACAATACTAAACGCCACAACTTTGAAGCATTAGGTCTAAGACTAACTATCCAGGAAATATTAAAAACAGCCATTTTCTAAATCGCATATAGGTTTTAGCACATTGAAACATTGAACATTAAAGAAACGCATAATTCATACAGGTAAGCAAGCTGGCTTTTTATCTGAAGGTAACAAGTAAGCTTTTGTCAAAGCTGGCGGCTCGTAAGGTGCATAAGCCTGTAAAAATTACACAATAAATCACATATACAAATGAACAATCGAAAAATAAAATCACCATATCAACTAAAAAATTATTAAAACACAATTCCACAAACTAATTCATAAACAAAGTCCACCTATTTACACACAATGCAGGGGGTTTTCCATTGCCCATGCCGTGCTCGACAAAAGTCCAAGCCGCATAACCAGCTACATTTCCATCACCAACAATCACAAACCTACAACAATCAATTCCAAAACTCACGATTCCAAAATTCAATTATACATACATACATACATACTCATATATATATATATATATATATATATATATTCTTCACCTTACTCTCGATTGTTATTGGCAAAAGAAGATGACGCATCTATATATATATATATATATATATATATATAATACACAAGGGTCACATTATTTCATCGTTGATACCAAACAATTCAAAATCATTCTATATGTTTCTTTCACAGATTAAAGTAAATTTATTCATATGTAATCGCATATTCTCAATAATTAAATAATGCAGCAGGCACATATAATATACACATGTCACATCGTTTCATCCTTAGACCTTGTAATCTAATACTATTCAATATTTTTTCACATAAACCAAAGTGAGGAAAATGCCATTTTGGCAGGCAGGGTTGGCCATAACTTTTGTTTTGGTTCAGTCAACTAAATGTAGTGTTGAGATGCTTGTGTACAGATAGGGGGAAAAAAAAAAAAGAAATTAGAAAAATGGTTGAGATTAATGTTATATTTTTTATATTATTGAAAGTTTCAAAATTTGTTTTGACTTCTTCCTGATTTCTTATTTTTGTTGCTGATTTTATGATATGTTAGTTGTTGACTTGTTATTTATTTTATTACTGATTTTTTGCTACATGTGATTGATTTTGTGGGATATTTTGTTGGTGGAAGATATACAGAATGCCTATAAATAGAGGCTTATGTATTCTTCCACAACACAACAACAAGAGTTGTTATTCTCTTTAATTCAATCTCTTCTATCCAACCTTTATGTATTTTTTATATTATCTTTGTGTGGGCAACTTTGATTATAGACGGTTCATCTCATTCTCCCAGTGGGCGTGGACTCTGAGGAGATTAGCTGTGAGCAAAACCTGGGTTGTATCTTGGAGGCTGTCTGTGACCATTGGAACCTTCACGTAGGGAGGCACAACAGCTTTAGAGCAGTGATTACACGCCTCACAGGCCAGCTCACTCCTAAACTTATTTTTCATGTCATTGACGCATGTTAATTTAATTGTTTTATTTTATATGCATGGAATTTAGTTATTCTGTAATTTTATTCCATTACAATTCTTTTATTTTAGAACTCTTAAATAAAGTAGTTAAATTTGACTAACAATCTAAAGCTGTTGTAAGTCATATAAAAGAATTATAAATGAATTAAAACACTATTCCATACTTAGTCATATAAAAGAATTACAGATTAATTAAAATACTAATTCATCTTTATATAGTCTCTGCAAACAGAATCGTGCATATATTATTTACATACATATAAATTTTACATATATATATATATATATATATAGGAAACCGTAAAAATATGACTTCAGTTAATCTGGTATATGACACTACCCAACTGGTAGTCTTTCTATTTAATCTTTCTGCTTCTAAGGGTCATCTCATGGATCCCTTGTCACCAATAGGAGAGTCCACCAAAGACTCAAAAACCTTTCTTGGGTCAATTTATTTATTACATGGCCCTTTTATTAATTACTTCTTCTTTACATTGATTGGTCATTGATGAATGTAATCTGAGAAAACAAAGAAGAGATTGTTGTTTGGGGATTATACACACACATATATATATATATAATTTAAAAAAAAAATAAAAAAAAATAAAATAAAATTGTAGTCATAGTAAACTACATCAAAGTTGCCGTCTTCCAATTGTGAATTAACAAGTAAGATCAATCTGATAACTATATATATATATACATATATATATTTTAAAATTTAGTTTTATTTATTTTGGTAATTATAATTTAAATTTTCTTAACAAACAAAACAGAAGATTACTGAAATCTGTGGTGCTGGAGCATAATCATTTCGGTTCGTGATTTTGGCATAATGGCTTTAGCCATGCCAGTGAATATCTTATATGTTTATATGGTTTTGTGTTTATTTTGGTTTGGAATAATAAATTACTACACTATAGTGAAAAAATTGGGATTCAGAAGTTATTTAGCATTATAATAATTTGGAATTCTGAAGTTAGATAGGGAAAATATTGAGTATATTTTGTAGAAAAATGAATAGTGAACATAAGAGTACTTATAGTGATGCACGATAAGAAAATTAGAACGACAAGTTGTCTGTGTAAATTCTAAGGGTTTCACGTAGGAAGGTGGCTACCTAAATATCAAAATGTAGAGTACATTTACTACGGATTGGAATATGGGCGTTAAGTGCTTATTGACTGTTTTGAAACACCAAGGAAGATAACATTGGGAAGAGCCTCATCACTTAGTCTACTATTACTATTATTGTATTTGGAGTGTCAATGGGTACCCAATTACAAGATTATCCAATTACCCAACATACCCGAAACTGACTGAGGATAAGCTGAATATTTTCTAGTTTTGCCATGGATCTTTAATTTAAGAGATAATTTGGAGTCGGGTCTACAATGAAAATTCAATGATAACTGAAGAATACATGATATAGACGAAAGTACTTACCATCACATCTCTAAATGTTTGGGTGAGATTTAAATTTTTAATGACCTGTTAATAACTTAAAGCAAATGTTTTGCATTTGAAATAATTCTTATTATGTTTGCATAAAGAAAAATGGAATAAAGACATGCCGTTTGTGAGTTTTCATCTGGCAGATATGTTTACTGAATAAGCACAATACTATCAAAATTGAGTTAAAAGCCTTTAGTGTCTGGATGCTTTGTTCCACTTATTGTTTTCTAAGAGAATAATAAAATAAAATATATATATATATATATATATATATATATATATTTCACGGTATACATTTACGTATCAAAACCAGTAGATATCCAGTAGGTATCTAATATATATATATATATATATATATATTTAATTTAAAATAGATAATCCTGGAAACTTATCTATATACATAATCAATTAGAATTCTATAATCAAGTAGAATTCCTTATCCTGGAAGCTTATCTATATATATAGACACAGAGAGAGAGATAAGAAACGATGCTTCACGATTAAAAGAGGTGAGAGTGTTTTGTGCAAAACATTAAAAAAAAAAAATGAAATTGGCAGCCCCACGTTATTTAAATAAAATGTATAATTATATTTTATGTATATCTTTTTGTTAACCATTCAAATTTATCACATTATATCTAATAACTTAATTTTGCTATATAAAATATAATATAAAAAATGATAACAGTTTTGATAAGAGATGGGATACCAAAATATTATAATATGTATCTATTTTATAAAATCCCTGATAATTAGGAGAACACTCGGTGAATTACATACATAATTTACTCCTACAAAATAACTTCTAAAAATAGTAACAAATCCTAATAAAATATTAAATTGTGGGATTAAGTTGTTATTATTTACAAGTCAAGTACATATTTTTTCTCTTTTGTAGGACTTGTTGAGATATTCTTAATTAATGGGATTTGGGAAAGTGAAATTTATTTTACTGTTATTAATTAATTGGATTTAACTTTTTAAGTCATTAGTTCAGTTAGACACTTTGTGTTCTCCAATAAATATCTATCAATATACGAACATCATTAAACATATAGGAGCTTGCATGTTGAGCTTAATGGTTGAATATGAGATAAGTTCTATGAGGGTAGATCATAACAAGGGTTACAAAATTTTTATGATTCAGTACTTCCCTGTTTTTGAGTTTTATTAAGAACAAAAATCATATAAAGAAAATTGAATGGGTGAGAATCTATGTTATGTAATATAAGCATGATCATCGTGATTAGTTTGAAAATTAGGACAAAAGATGTGAAATTATCTTTAGTTTATACTTTCATAGTTATACTATTAGTCACTCCTCTACAAGTAATAATCATATGTAAACTAGGTATAAACGGCTCATATGGTGCAATACCAATGCCATATCTATTTAAAAAATTTATATATTTATATATATTTAAAAATAATAATAATGACGATGAGATAATTTACTTGTTTAATACTGTGTATGCAACCAGAGTATTATCTTTATCTTTTCAAGCTTAACTTGTCAATTTAAAAAATTCATCATGTGAATATTTTGACAAGAGAAGCATAAATTTAAAATCATTTGGTAGAGTTTCTTTTGTTCAACATAGAATTAAATAACATACACAAACATTAAAATTTATGTAGAGAAACTTAAAATACTTGTGGCTAAGGAACAAGAATGTAAGATGTATAAGTAAATTAAATATTATGTGATCTTAAAATAATAGCTTGAGAAATATTTAAATACTTGAAAGTAATATATGATTTTGAATAAATATTTGGAGGAAAATAATTGATGTGATTATTATTTTTGAGTAATACATGTTTTGGGAAACTACAAAAAGAAAATCTATACATAATTTTTATGAGGGAGTGAAAGTATATTAAAAATAAAATTAAAAAATTTTTAGTGGTTCTTAATAAATTGAAGAGTACTAGTCATATTTATATTAAATTAAAGTAGTTCCTAGTAGCTAATAGACTATTGGCTACAACTTATATTTGTGGTTCCTTATAGTCAAGAGACTATTGACCACAATGAAATTAAGATATGAATCATTAAATAGTGGGGAAAAATATCTATTAAAATATTCTCAAATAATTTACAATAGTAGTTCCTAGTAAATGCAAGACTACTGGCCACATGAGTAGTTGTTCGTATTACTAAGAATACTGACCACTATTAAGCATATAGTTTCTACTAGCAGGATGTTGCACGAAATTTATTTAATGATTCCAAAATACTTTAATGTAGCCTATTGGACTATAGTTATATGATAAGTCCTTAAATCAATTGTAAAGAAAAATTATGGACCAATTTCATTTAAATAGGTCCATATTGCCTCGATTAAAATAAATTGACATATTTACATAATGAGCCCATATGAGAAATGGATTATATTTATTTGATGGATCCATATAATTATTGTTCCGATAAATTAAACAAAATAAATATTTGTTGATCAATAATTGACTCGAGGGGTCTAACTAGGAGTGTAGTCCTAGATTTGTCGAGGGGGATGGGCTTAAGCTCACAAGGAAGTCACCTAGGAAAGTAACCCAACCTCTGTGATTGGGAACCCCATGAAGGAGGTTCAATGGGTAGTAACAATTCATATTGCGTGACTTATATATCCAGCACTTTAAAAAATGAGCCGCTTAATAAAAAATGCTCCTGCTCATCCCTATGGCAGTGTGCTGTGTTATGTGACATTTAAGAAGGGTTTACCCTGAATGAGCCCAAGGCATGAACACTCTTGCGAGGTACAGGTCACATGTACCCTTGGAGGACTCACCTAAGTGAGAGCTGTCGTGAGGCCGCGACTATGAGAACTGAGCTATTCTCTAAAAACTCTCATGAAAATCAAGATCAAGTGCATGGCCTTTAATAGCACTAACCCGCGAACCATGTCTAATATCAGTACTGCGTGTGTGACTTGTTGAACTCTGATTCAAAGGGTCTAGTTCAAGACTTAGTTCACTATGATCTTTCAGAAAGAGACTGTCAACACTAAGTGAGGTTCAAGTCCGGAAGATACCTACACCTATTACACAGTATAATAGTTGCCCAAACTTTCTTATACATATATATGTAAATAATATATATGTTTTATGAGTTTTATAAATTTTGAAACTTGTGGGGGATTGTTATATTTTTTATATTATTGAAAGTTTCAAAATTTGTTTTGATTTCTTCCTGATTTTTTATTTTTGTTGTTGATTTTATGATATGTTAGTTGTTGACTTGTTATTTATTTTATTGCTGATTTTTTGCTACATGTGATTGATTTTGTGGGATATTTTGTTGGTGGAAGATATACAGAATGCCTATAAATGGAGGCTTATGTATTCTTCCACAACACAACAACAAGAGTTGTTATTCTCTTTAATTCAATCTCTTCTATCCAACCTTTATGTATTTTTTATATTATCTTTGTGTGGGCAACTTTGATTATAGACGGTTCATCTCATTCTCCTAGTGGGCGTGGACTCTGAGGAGATTAGCTGTGAGCAAAACCTGGGTTGTATCTTGGAGCTGTCTGTGACCATTGGAACCTTCACGTAGGGAGGCACAATAGCTTTAGGGCAGTGATTACACGCCTCACAGGCCAGCTCACTCCAAACTTATTTTTTCTGTTATTGACGCATGTTAATTTAATTGTTTTATTTTATATGCATAGAATTTAATTATTCTGTAATTTTATTCCATTACAATTCTTTTAATTTAAAACTCTTGAATGCGGATAATTAAATTTGATCTAACAATTAAAATGTAAACCAGTTTAGAAAAGGGAATATAAAAATCTTCGTCACTCTAACTACGAAACAAATGGCATTCTCTAGTCAAGTCCAGCTCATAAAATTGAAAAGACATCCAATAGCTAATAAAGCAACAATATTAGAAAAATTCCAAAACCAACGATAGGAAAGATGAAAGTCATACTGAAACTTAGTAACCCTTTGACCTCACTAAACTTAATGCGAAATTAATTAACTTATGGGTGATAAAAAAATGTGATTTGAAAATATGCAGTTTGAATCAAGTTTTGAAGATTTGGATAAATATATTTGAAATAATTTTAATTGATATTATGATATTTGAATGAACTGTTAAAAGTGTTGAAAGTATTATATAAATAACACTTCCAACACGTTTTCGAAACGAGAGTTGAAAAAGAGTTTTGCATGAACAATTTTCTGAAACGAATATTTGAATTTAAAAACGTTTAGACAAACATTTTAAAAATGTCAAAAAAAACATCCAAATATAAAAAGAAAAACTAATTTGAACTTTGAAATGCCCCTTTCAAAAATGTCACCGTCCATTTAAACATGTCTTAATTAATATATAATTGATTAATGGAACCTAACGACTTTTTTTCTTTTTAATTGAACCCAACATGTAGTTTATTATTGATTTTCATATTTGTTGTTTTCTTATCCAGATAGAGACCGGATACACATGGGCATTAGGGCCATGACTTTTCAAAACTTTGAATATTTCATTTTTTATCATTAAATTTTATAAAAGTCGTTTGAAAATTAATTACCACTGCTAGACATCACAAGTTAGTTGAATGAGACAGACAGTTAAAGATCTAGAGTGAGTTGTTCTCCCATTCAATCCCTTTTCTTTCCTTAATTTTAAACCAAAACATAAAATTGCTCTCCTTTCTTTTTCTTTCTTCTCTTTTCTTTCCAATTATTTCAATTTATTTACTTTGGTTTTGTACAACACGTTTTTTTTTTTATTTATTCTAAAAAAAATAGTTTTCGTTTCTTTACAACATACACCACCTAAATAAAAAAGCTCAACTTTTTACATTATTATATATAAAAATTGCCAAAAAAAAAAAAATCTTATCAAGGGTTTTTATCAATTAAATTGAAACAGTTCAAAAGAGGAAAAAAAAAAAAAAAGAAGAACATTTTCATCTAATTAAACCAAAACTTATTCTAATAAAAAAAACTAAACAATCAACCATCAAAGAATTTCAACAAATATTAAGAAATTATCCACAAAGCTTCAATGACCAATCATCTATTACAAATAATTACATCATAAACAATGGTAAAATCCAAGTGGCTGACAAAAATTCTTTTGTGTCATAAAAATCATCGGAAAAATCGACCCCCAAAGTTCTATATTTACCACTCTCGAGAGTAAAATACGTTATCCCATCCCCAGTATTATTGAAGATGGGAAAGAACAAGGTGTTGTTCATTATTTCTTCTTCCACTGTAGTGAACTAAGGTAGATGTTTGACTGATGAACAACATTTGTTTCTTCAAACAATTACTGTCCAGTTCCACCCAATTCATTTCAAAAGCATCCCACTTAGAAACCTGAATTGAGTTTCCCATATGATCCATAAAGACTGAAAACAACTCTTCTTTGGAGGGCACCAAGAATGCTCGGTAAGTGTTCAAGAAAAAGCGCTGTGAACTTAGTTCTCTATAAATACACTAATTGTAATCTGTCTCAGTCAACTTAAAAATTTCCAAACTTCTATCTTGTCCCAAACAATAGAAACTATCACCATAAAATACTGGATTCCCTGCAACATAAGCCATGTATCAAAAAATCTTAGTTACCCACTTTTGGAAATTAAAATAGTGACTTCACAATGATTGTCAGATGCATTTTAAGTTATCATCTGATATATCTCTTATTAATTTTATTATCTTTTTACATAAATTTTGAAAAACTTATTGAGTTTGTAAGGAACAATTATATCACATTTAGTAATTGAGTGAATTGATTATCCTATTTAATAATTTCTCAATAAAATGACCAATTGTGTAATGGTATAAATTAATTTGAAAAAAATATAATAAAACTAAAATTGCAAATCACTCCCAATTGAAGACATGGCAAACTAGATGAATATAGAGAACTCTCATTCTCTCCATTTTGAATTGAAAAGTAAATCAACAGGTTATATACATTTCGATTGAATGAAAACATCTGCTGCTTTGAATACAATTAATAACACAAAAAAGAAAAGAAAAAGGAATACATTATCACATGAAGCAAATAAATGCTTCACCACCACCTTAGTGGCCTAAGCTATATTCCTTTCAAAAATGACCCACATGGTCTATATTGAAATATACCCATGTCTTTATCACCCTAAGATCATAAGTCATAACATTACCTAATTTTTTTTGTTTTTTTTCAAAAAAAAAAAAAACACCCCAAAACCCTTTTGAAGTTTTGAAAACATTAGACCCATTTTTTAAAATAAAAATTAAAAGAGACCCATTGATCTTCATGGAAAAAAAATGTACAATCAATTACCCATTCAATTGGGATCATTGTAGCTCAATACGGCGGCACCGGTGCAGACATTTTCCCAGATTGATCAAGTAAATCTAGAACCTCTGTCCTGCTCCTCACTATCCTATGAAACACCTCCCTAATTTGTTGCTGTAGTGGCACCAACCCTTCCTCCATCTTAGAGCAAATTTCGGCTAATTCTGCCACCTGCGCTGCCACCTCCTCCGCCTTCTCCGCCTCCGCCGGAAACTGAAATGAGTCCGCAAAATCGACCAAAGATTGCGCTACCTTCTCCATCCTCTGGGTTTCCTCCAACAACCCAGTAGTCCCCTTCTTCTCCTTCTTCTTCCATTCCTCGGCAATTTTCTCCTGTAGCCCAATAATTGCATGGGCCCATCCCAACTGTCTCGGCACCGGAAAGTGGGTCGCCAGCCCATTCCTTTCCTGGCAAGGAATCGCCGCCACCAAAGCCCACACAACGAACACCAGAACGGTACTCATGACATAAACATGTATAGCCAGACCGGTATGCTCCCCTCCACGTGGCGCCACCAGATTAGACGACATCGCTTGAATCTGTTTCGCCGCCGACCACGACTTTGCGACGCTCCACGACAAAGACCGGAAGTTTCCGGCGGTTCTGTCTTTGTTGTTCGCGGCGGCTCCACCGCGATTCCGCCCAAACGACCAAGTCCTCTCCGTCGATTTGCCATGATTGTTCTCTTTATCATCTAAAGTCATTGACGTGAGTAGGGTGTTCAACGCCTTTTTGGAGCGTCTGACTTGTCCTTCTCCGATTGGTCGATGTTCGAGGGCCGAGACAGCTATCTGGGCCAGCTTCTGCCACTGGCGGAGCAACTCAACGCCGTGGGTGATGGCATTGCAGACGTCGAGGGCTTTGACGGTCCGATCTAGGAGTTCAGGGATGAGCCTGTCGAGTGGTGGCTTGGAGAATTGGGTCGGGTCGCGACCCATGACAAGGACGGCCTTGAATTCGGCCTCGCAGCAGAGGAAGACGTCAAGGAGCTTTCGAAACCAGGATATAGAGAGGAGGGTCTCGCCAGCAGCAACGTCCACAGAGGTATCGGAGGGAGGTTGTGGAGGTAGCAAATCGGAGAAGCGATCGCCGACGTGTTTCTGGAAGAATTCAAGGTCTTCGAGTTCCTGCTCGTGGTTGCCTTCCATTGAAACCACCTGGTTTCGGCGGATGCTGATTCGGTTCAAGAACGAACCCTGGTTGTCGGTTGCGCGCATGATTGAAGTTTTAGAGAGAGAGAGAGAAAGTAGAGAAAGACAGACAAAAGCAGATGATGGGGGAGGAGAAAAAGAGGAAGATAGGAAGTCAGAAAGGGAGAGGTCTGAGACGAAGATCGGTTCGACTGTTATATATGTCCTCATTGAATGGTTCATAGCTCGTTGGAGACGAGACCGCTGGGCAGTTTTCTTCTTGTGTATCTATTACCACAAATACCCTTATTATTCCCGTACAATTACAATTAAGAATGGCACTGTAATATTAAATAAGGATTTCGCTTGAGGGATAATAAGGGTAGATAAAATAATGAGGACGCTTGTCGCGGCGTTGAACGCGTGGTTATCTGCCACGTAAACAAACAGGTCTGGTCATATATATGTTCTTGACCCAGTCGTGGCCTCTGGATTCCCTACAACAGCACTTGCAGGATTCGCAGAAGGTCACCCACTAGCTTTGCAAGAAGGTTTAGACTTTTAAGGCTGACCACTTGCTTCTTCGCCTTGCCGGCCGTCCACCTCACTTCTTTACCTAGGATGATATCATGGTGGGCCATCTTATTAATTAAATGAAATTACAACTAATTGTTGCTCAATTTGTAACCTTTTTTTAAGCTGAGCTAATTATCAAACGTGATGGTATAAAATTCGTATTAAGTTTCTTTCTCGTCTGGTGAGAATTTAAACTCTCGTCTGGTGAGAATGCCACTTTGACTGGTTCTTTGTAATAAAAAAAGGAGCAGTTGTATTTAAAAAAATAAAATTCAGTAAAAAAAGTCTCACTCATAAAACCAATGAAGAAATGCTTGACTGAAGGTGTCGGGTGGGATACTCCTTTTCTAACCATTAACACCAAAGGTAGGACTAGAAACTTATATCGAGGGAATGGGTGAAGTTGATATCAAACCAATATGTAATAAAAAAAATTAAAAAATTTTTGTTATAAATAAAGATTTGATTAAAATTATATATAAACACTAGTTCAAAATTTATTTATACTAAATTTCGACATATGTACTTATTAAAAAATGGAAAAAGATGAAGCGTTCTTCATATATCTTGTCAAGCATGACAATAACATAGATATTTACAAAAAAAAAAAAGAAAAAGAAAAAAGAAATGCACTATTTAAGTTGCACTTTATGATTTTTTAGAAAATAAAAATAGTTTATTATCGAGTCTGAATAATATTTTCAACAAGTTTTTTTCAATATAGACAATCATGAAATCTGTAAAAAAAAAATTCATAATCCATCTTGTTATGAAGTAATTTTTTAACATGTTTCATGGTTAAAAATTTCGTTATGTAGTTGTCGTGGAAACAAGAGAAGTTAGAGAAGTTAATAAAATACGAATCAATCAAATAATAGTCCTTTGATTTTCTTGTTTCAACTATTCCTTGACATAATTCAAAAATGGTGATATATTCTAAAAATTTTGATGATAAAATATATTGAATTCATAATGTTCTTACTAACATCTCAAAAGATACATGTTTCTCTCGATGAAATCTTGAGGATCACATTTCTTGGCAAAACAAAAAATATTATATATTTTAAATAATTTATAAACATCTTTAAGATCCAAAGCCAAGCTAAGAATAAGAATTTTCATTTCCTCTTCATTGAATCTACTATTTAATTTTAAGAATTCAATAAATTGCTACAATTTTTTGAATATAGGAATTTATCATGACCTCTTAAAACACATCCTTAAAATGCTAACCAACGATCACTCTCAATTATAGCCATGAGTTGCAAATGAATTTCTCAAATTTGCTCAAAAATTTGTGCATTAATCAGTATATCGATATGTCGTGAAATAAACTCTTACAAGATTTTACAAAATTGTTATGTGAGGAAATAGAATCTCCTACATAATGCTAAAAAGGCACATTTATCTCCATAATGAACCATCTTCCAATTATTAAACTCATCAAGAGTAAATGCCGGATGATTCCTTGGATTCTTTTAAACAAGAAAGCATGAAAAACAAAATAATGTATTCTTTGAAGGTGAATACTCAAGTCAAAGAAATTGTGTAAATCAATAATATTGAAACCGATGTCGTTTTCTTGATTTTGAGTGTGGATATTCTGGAATATTAGGTTGAAATGTCCATCCTTTAAAATAAGCTTGTTGAGTCTCATTATGTTGATTGACGGGATGTCAGTCATATTTAAATATGCAATCACGAATCTCGTTCAAGAGTAATATTATCTTAGTTCTTTAGACTTGACTCTTGTACATTTAGAAGAAGCTTGCTCATCAAGAAAGTGATTGTTTATCAAGAATAGGAGATTGCTCATCAATTTCTTTAGATGCAGAAGGTATATTACTTTTTAATTTATCAACATTTTTTGGTTTAAAAGCTGAATGAAGAATTTTTCCTCACTCGAGATCTTGATGATGGTGTGACATTACAACCTAAGATAGTAAGATTTCAAAGTAACATAATTAAATTAATAAAATGTTTGAATAATTAAATGTGCCTATGTGCATTTAAACAAATAAAATGTGCACATGTACAATTGAACAAAAAAAATCAGGGTAAATTACATTACTTTGCTTGAAGTTGATGACAATTACACTGACTTCTCTTGAGGTTTCTAAAATTATACTAACCTTTCATATTTTACCTAAAAATATACAGATAGCTCTCTGCTGTCAATTTTTTTTCAAAATGACGAAACTATTCCTTTTATTTATTTATTTTTATATTTTTCTAATTTTAACAAATTTTTTCCTAACTTTTTTTAAAAATTTGTTTATTTTTTATTTAATAATAAATTTAAGGTAAATAACTTATTTTTTATTTTATATAAAAATAAATTTAAGGTTTCTATTAATATTTACTTGAAAAAAAAAACTGGTCAAAATTTTTTTTTAAAAAAAAATGAAATGGGTAGTTTTATCATTTTAAAGAAAAAAAATTAATTAGAGGGAGATATCTATATATTATCAAGTAAAGTAAGAAAAAAGATTAGTGTAATTTAAAAAAAAAAAAATTTAAAAGTCAGTTTAATTATCATAAATTTAAAAAAATATTAATATAATTTACTTAAAAAACTAAATTAATAATTCAAATAATTTAATAGTCGTAAGTCTGTACAATTGAACTAAATAGAGAATCAATATTATAGGGTCAATTCAGTCACTTTAATGTAGTCTATAGCCAGTACCTTGAGTACATTTTTTCTTAAAGCTCCCTGCATTAATAGAAGGTTAACTTAGTGTTGCATTAATATGATAGGGTCAAACTCACAACAACTCTACTGCTTGACATATAATTTTTAATGCTTTTACACGACTTTTAGTATCAGGAGCTGACCTTTACAGGGGCCTAAAGCACAAGCTGACAAGCATTCTTGTCACTTTAAAGTTTTATTATAAAAAAATAAAAATAAAAATCATACTTTGATACATAGTTTTAAATGTACAACTTTAAATAAAAAATAATAAATTGTTCAAGTAGGCCTTTGTCCTAGTAGATATTAAACAAACAAGTACATAATAGTTTTTAGTTATATATGAGATGTGGGTCACACAGGAACATAACTAAAAAAATATACTTTTTATTGAAGAACCAAAAAAAAAACACTTCACGCTGCCTACTTTTCATTGAAGAACAAAAAACGCTGCATAAAGGAATCACGGTTGGGCTTGCTGATTGAGTGATTGGAGTTTGTGTTTGTGTGTCCTCTTAATTGTGAGAGACAATGAGGACTAGTCACTATGAACCTTCGAGCGTGAGAATTATGAGTTTTGTATGAGAAATTTTAAAAACAATTTTATATATTATGATTTATTGATGAGTTGAGTAATTTTGTGCTTTGAAAATGTGATATTTGATCTTCTATTTGAAAGATGCATAATTTATTTTATGAGTAATCCGACATCTTGAATCAGTAGTATTTTATCATCTGAACAATTCTTTATCATCTACTTTGTACTTTGATATTCGAACTATGTTATTAAAAATGACGTGTTTTAGAAATGCATATGTTATATCTGTTTGAACCTTCAGTATGTTTTATACGTGATCTGTTCTGAAAACGTGTTTTAAGATATTCTTGTGTATATGTTAACTGTTTGAGAAAACTTGGTGCCCATGGCTATTTTGTGCAAAATTATACATTTGCAAAACCTATGACAAGATGCAGGAATTACTCACGAGCTTAGTAAAGCTTACATGAATTTATCCAACATATTTCAGGTAATTGATTTAGCAAGGAGGTAGCAAAGTCCACGCAGAATAGTTGAGAGTATGAATGCAATGAATCTTTTGCACAATGATCTTTGTTAGATGTGATGTGGAACCTTTTTGGTAATCGTATGATGTATCTTTTAGCTCGATGACACCCTAGACTTTTGGGAATTAGTATTATGAGTCTTTTGTTGAATACATATATAATGTGTATATAAATATTGACGAATTATGATGATGATAGTAATCACGATGATTTTACCTTGAGTATCCTTCATGAAATGATTAGTGTTGAATTGGTTTTCAGATGAGTTGCATATGTGTAGCTTCCATATTTAATATCAAAAAAGAAAACTTATCACTCTTATGCAATTTATTTGATTTTATATGGCCTGTTTGACTGACAGTGTCGGTCATTAACCCCTAACCGCATAAGGTGGGTTTTAGGTTGTGACAAGCTTGAAGTCCAAGTAAAGTTGCACACAACTTCAGTTTCTCCATGGTGACTACCTTGATTAACATATCTGCTGGGTTCTCACTGCCATGAGTTTTCTCAAGAGACAATGGTCTATTATCCATAATAGAAGGAATGAAATGATATCGCAACTGAATGTACTTCATCCTAGAATAAAATGCTAGATTCTTTGCAAAAGAAATAGCACTTTGACTGTTATTGTATAAAACACCATCCTCCCGCTTCTTACCCAACTCTTTTAGAAAACTCTTTAACCAAGTCATCTCTTTACCAACTTCAGTAATAGCAACATACTCAAGCTTCTATTGTAAAGAGAACTACAATCTTCTGCAACTGAGATAACCCAACTAATTATTCTACTACCCAATGTGTAAACATAACCAATGGTACTTCTTCTATTATCCAATTACCAGCTATATCTGCATCAACATAACCATGTAATGCCATATTTTTTCCATCTGAAACAAAGTGTTACCTCTATAGTACCACTCAAGTATTTAAGGATTTACTTTACTATATCCCAATGCTGCTTGCCTGGATTACTCATATACCTGCTCACTAACTCTCACTGCATATGTTATGTCTAGGCTAGTACAAACCATGGCATACATAAGGTTACCGATAGCTGAAGCATATGGAACATGCTTCCATATATGTCCGTTCTTGTTCAGGTCTTTGGTGATTGTTCCTTGATAAGTTTAAAGTCACTAGGAAAGTGGGGTGCTTACCAGTTTTACTCCATCTAAGCTAAAACTGTTTAGAACTTTCTTAATATATTCAGCTTGTGACAATTTCAAAATACCATTCACCCTATCCCTGTGAATCCTCATACCAAGAATTTGATTAGCAACTCCAAGATCTTTTATTTCAAATTGATTAGACAACAACTTCTTTAACTTATTTATCTCTTGAATTCTAGAACCTGTAATTAACATATCATCAACATACAAAAGTAAAATAATATAACTGTTGTCAAACTTCTTGAAATAACAGCAGTGATCTGCCTGACATCTTATGAAACTACTACTACACATAAAATTATCAAACTTATTGTACCACTGCCTTGGAGCCTATTTCAAACCATACAAGCTCTTCTCAAGTCGACATACCAAATTCTCTTTGCCTCGTTCTATGAAACCCTATGGTTTCTTCATGTAAATATCCTCCTCCAAATCACCATGGAGGAAAGTTGTCTTCACATCCATTTCCTCAAGATGCAAATCCTTAACAGCCACAATTCCCAACACAAGTCTGATTGTTGTCAACTTCACAATTGGAGAGAAAATTTTAGTGTAGTCGACACCTTCCTTTTGTTGAAACCCTTTCACAACCAGTCTAGCCTTGAACTACTTACTCCCATCATGTTCCTCTTTAACCTTGTAAAGCCATTTGTTATGCAAAACTTTCTTGTACTTTGGTAGTTCAGTCAGCTCCCATGTCTAATTTGTCATGAGAGAATCCATCTTATCCTACATAGCTGATTCCCACTTGGTTGAATCATCAACCTGCAAAGCCTCATCATAACTCTCTGACTCATCACCATCAGATAACCACAAATAGTATAATGAAAGAGAATAATGTTGTGTAGGCCCTAGACTCTCTAGTGGACCTTCTTAGTGGAGCAAGAGTATGTGGTTCCACTTACGGAATAATATTTCTTCTAACTCAACAAGTTCTTCACAACTATCAGATCCCACAATAGACTTATCCTTATACATTACTTTCTCATTAAATATGACATCTCTAGTTCTGATTATTTTTTGTTTTTCGTCATCCCAAAAACTGATAACCAAATTCATCAATGTCATACCCAATAAAAGTACATTTAGCAAATTTAGGATCAAGTTTGCTTCTATCAGTAGAATCTATATGCACACATGAGACGCAGCCAAGTTTTAAAGATTTACCTCTTTTTCGTTCCAAGCTTCCTTTGAAAATTTTTCATTCAAGGGAACAGATGAACCACGATTTATCAAATATGTTATAGTGTTGACAGCATCTTTCCAGAACATCTTTGGCGATCCGGCATGTATCCTCACGGCTATAACACGTTCATTTAAGGTTTTGTTCATGCGTTCTGCAACGTCATTTTGTTGGGGTGTTTTTCGAAATGTCTTTTGCATTTTTAACCCATTATCTACACAAAACCTTTTGAACTCACTGTCTCCATACTCCCCTCTATTGTCTGATCTCAAACACTTGATTTTCAAATCTGTTTCATTCCCTACCAAGGCTTTTCACTTTTTAAAGGTAGCAAAAACATTAGATTTATTCTTCAAAAAATAAACTCATACCTTTCTAGTCGAATCATCGATAAAAGTGGCATAATAATATGATCCCTCAAGAGATGCAACTAGAGAAGGCTCTCATACATCAGTATGAATAAACTCCAATTTTTCTATCTTCGATTTCCTACCATCCTTCGAAAATCTGGCCCTCTTTTGCTTTCCAAATATACAATCTTCATACAAATCAATATCAATTGATTTCAAACCTAACAGTTTTCCTTTGGACAAAAATACCTTCATCCTTTTCTCGCTTATATACCTAAGCCAACGGTGCCATAAGTGTGAATCTTCCTTTTCATTAGCAACTGCTATTGTATTCTTGTTGTTTGTTATCACATAAAAAGTGCCAATATTCATACCACTGAGCAACAACCATAGCTTCCTTTGGAGATTTTCCATAGCCCACCCATGAAAGTAACTACATGACCTCTATTATTAAGTTGTCTCACAAAAATCAAATTCTTTTTCAATCCAGGCACATGTCTGACATTTTGTATCTTCCATACAAGCCCGTTTGGTAACCTTATTTTCACACCCCCTTTACCCATAATATTCAAAGGTTCATCACCTAGTTAAATAAACATTTCTGAAATCACCACTTATATAGTTTTCAATAATTTCTCTGTGTGAAGATGAATGGAAAGACACCTCAGAATCTAAAATTCAAGACTCAAGAGGACTTTCAAAGCTCAATATTAAGGCACCACAAATATCTTCTATTGCAGCATTCATAGACTTCTTATTTTGATCACCTTGTTTATTCTTTAGGTGCCAAATAATCTGCCTTCAAGTGCCCTTTTTGTCCATATTTCTAACAATTTTGTCCCTCTCATAATCCCTTTCCGGATCTTGACTTATTTTTGTTCTTAGATGCTGATCTGTTATGATTTGAATTTATGGTGACCGATCTTCCTCTGACTTCTATATTCAGAGCAGACCTTGACGTTTCTCCTAATTTCCTTTTGAAAATTTCTTCACTTAAAATTAGGTTATAAACATCATTATAATTCAGCTTCGATTTACCTGAAGAGTTGCTCACTGCCGTTACAATATCATTCCAACTATCTGGAAAACTGGATAGAAGAATCAAAGCCCTAACCTCGTCATCAAACTCAATTGAGTTGTGACTGTATTGAACTCTTTCAGATGATCCGCTACAGACCCACCTTTTGTCATCTTAAGATTAAATAGTCTACGCATAAGATATACCTTATTCGAGGCAGAGGGTTTTTCATACATGTTCGCAAGGGCTTTCATCAGACCTGCTGTTGTCATTTCTTTCGCGATGTTGAACGTAACATTATGAGCCAATGTTAAACAAACAACTCTCAACGCTTGTCTGTCAAGAAGTTTCTACTTTGCGTCTTCCATCTCTTTTGGTTTTTGTTTCGCAAGAGGCTGATACAGCTTCTTTTGATACAGATAATCTTCAATCTGCATCTTTTAGAACCCAAAATCTGTGCCATTGAATATATCGATTCTTACTTTTCCTTCGTCTGCGGCCATCGCTCCCACTCAAACCTAATGCTCTGATACTAGTTAGATTTGCAGAGTAGGGGCTAGTGTGCAGTACTTATTAGGATTCACATTACCCAACAGGCTTACCCGACCCCTTTTTATAAACACTTCGCGCTCACTCTATTAGGGGCAAGCCATATTAATTTGTCATCCCTATGCTTTTGGTCCTACTTAAAGAGAAGATTTCAAATTTTATGTATTTATAATATAATTAAATTAAAAGTCAAGGTTAATGAAAATATTTATTTATGTTTTATATATTTAGTAGAATTTTATAATATTTTTATTTTTATTTTTATATTAATTTTTTTAAAAAATTATTTAGAGTTGCCAATTTATAGTTTTAGATGTGAAATTTTACAGGATTTTCAGTTGGAAAAATAAGAACTGGTCGTATAATTAATGAAATTAAGGGAAGGATGAAAGCTGGAGATACGAAGCAATATATGACACGTAATACATATTTGGACTGTATCAATGGTTGACGAGTGCACTCAACTTGTTTTGTTTAACGTGCTTCACGTTACCGTCTAATTAATAAAAAACAATGCAAATTACAAATGATTCCATCCATTCAAGAAAGAGAGCAAAACAGAATCTGTTAGTTAATAACATGTGGTCATCTTAGTTATTAAGTAGCGGTGCACGTGAGCCTAGTCCCTTGATTCTGATGACTGATGTGCAGTTATTCTCTCTGCTCAATGCATTGGTAATTTGGCATGGCACTTATAGGTTTATTGGAAGTGTTTGGATACAGCATTGTAGTTGTCCTAACCTATTCGCAGTTATCACCGACAAAGTCTACAAGATATAACCAGTTCATCTGATTTATATGGCCTCTGCCTCTGCTGGCCCAGAGAACCATTGACCCAATCCATATTGTTATATATGAGTCCTGTTTTGATTTAATTAAACTCGGCCCATTTCATCCCTGATTTCGTTAAAATATATTATTTTTATATAAAATTAATAATAATTAAAATAAAATAAAATATATATTTTTTTATTATTTTTCACAATTATATATATATATATATTCATGAATAAGTTAAATATTTTAAAAACTATAAGAGATATATAGATAATTTCATACTATAATCAAGTAGGACAAGTTTAAATTTTCCTATCCCAAATTCATTCCGAAGTTTATCAAATTTCGAATATATAGATTTTTTAAATTCGTGCTTAACCCTTTTATATACTCTTTAAATTTGTTCTATTAGAAGTTGGGCAAGATAGATCATTTTAAAAAAAAAAAAAAAACCCTTTGCATTGATGTTCTTGGAGTAGGATCCTATCCATTACACAATTCTCTTAATTCTCCCTAATATAATCTTAAATGTACGACACATTATGCATTTATTATTAAATAATTAAAAATATTGATATGGCATGCATCCAATGTATCTCGAAAAAAATATTAGAAGAAAAATTTTTGGCATGAATCACTTGGTTAATGAACTTAACAAATGACATCTTGTCATGTGACAAGATGTTATTTTGCTGTAATCTATCCAAATGAAATGATATTATTGGCCGGGTTCATGAACCTAGTCCAAGCTGAATGCTTGTTAGACACATTAGCTACCCTTCTTTTCCGTAGATCATACAAAAGTCTCAAAGGTAGCTAGGGGTGGTTGCTCAAGAGAAATTATTGAATGGTCCCAATAGTTAGATAATAGATTATATAAACATTTACAGTATCAATATTCTTTTATTGATGTGATTATTCATCTAATCCTTAAAACCATAATCATCAAGAGATAATCAAATAATTACTTGCTGGGCAAAATTTAGCCTAATGGGTCGTCACCTGTACTTTTGTAGGTCTCAGTTGCATGTTCGAGCAGCTGCAAAGCCCCTGCAAGCCAGAATTTGTGGACTCATTCCATCTGAGAATATAAGGGCTTTTCTTCCCATTAAAGTGATGGGGTAAAAAAAAAATCAAAGGCAAGATGGACCAGGTTATTGGATATTTTTAACTATTGGAATTGGCCGCATGCTTACCTAAATACTATTGCTAATGTGGTTAATCAAACCCAAACTCAAATTTTGGGTTTGAGTAAATTTTTTTTTAATTCTAAACTTAAATAAATATATTTTTACTCAAACTCGAATTCAAATCTGTTGTAAATTCAAATTTAATTTGAGTTGGACCATTGGAGTACATGAAATTCAAATTCAACTTTTATTCAAATTTAAGTTTGAATTTGAGTCACCACATGAAATGACATAACATTAAGATAACATTTTCTTTTTTGTAAGATTTTTACAATTTAGCAGGCTAGCATCTCTTTTAAGTTTGAAAAAACAATGAATTAATTAAAATGCTTATCAGAAGAAAATAAACCGGATTATCACAAATTCATTAATTGTGATTGAAGACACGTTAGATTTAGTGCACCATAGTTACGTACTATGTATTGTATTGGTATATGATGCTTCAGCTATTTGACCCCTTTGTGGCTGGCACTCTCTCGTTTGGGTTTCCTAAAAAAAGGACGGAATTAGCAGGCCACCGGGGAGGGCTCCGGTGGTAGCCACTCCGATGGTTCTATTAGTCTGGTGATCAAAGATGACAACTATAAGTATTTGCTGGAAAAAAATCGTAACCCCTTCATACCTCATCAGTTTCCATTTATATGTGATTACCTGTCGGAGTTGGTAGGAGTTGGTGGTTTCAGGGCATGGGTTCACTGCCGCCTGACGGTGGTGATTATGACTGCCCCTAACCACTCTTCCGCCATCTTCTGCCTTCATGTTTTTCAGTGCCACCTGCTTCTTTAGTTTCTACACGCTACCTTTTATCCCGCCTTCATAAGGTCGGTGTAACTGCATGACCATCAGCTCACCGAGCTCCACCTATGTCGATCTCGGTGTACTTAGGTAACAGTCGGTATGGTCAGTACAATGAACCGCACGGTGTGTCTTTGATACGTGTTGAACCCTCATTTGAGGGTGCATTATGGGCGTATCAGCTACTCCCCCCCTAAGCCTGGTGTCTGAAGACACGTTCAGAGATCAGGTCTCGATTTTGGAGCGGTCACGTGGTCGGCATTTAATGCTTCGTTCCGTATCTTGAGGGATCGTGTGTTCCGTCAGCGCGTCTTTCAGTATATCGAGAGATTCGACGGCCGTTTTTTAGCGTATTAAATGTGTGCCGCCGTTTCCTCAACCAATACTGTTATTTCTGTGGAGTCCGTTCGGTTCCCGAGATACTTTTTGAATGAAGATTCACCGCCACTTTATAAATAGAGGACCGAACGTCCACTCTCGTACTTTCGCCATTTTCAAAACGTCTTCTGAGGGTCATACAGGCGAGTTCCGGCGACCAAGAAAGAGCTCCGGTGACTGTCGTTCGTTTCTGTCTGCCCACTGAGCCGGTAATTTTTTCAATCTCTTCGTCATTTTTCGTTCTTCTTCTTCTCTGTTTTTATTTTTTATCCGTGGCCATGTCCGACTCGGGCGAGGTAGATGCTAGGGTAGAATCAGAGGCCAGCGGGCAGTTCCGACCCTGTCTCGCCCAGCCCATCCACACTTAGGCCTAGCGATAGGGAGGCAAGTCCGTCCAGCCAGGCCGTGAGGGAGGAGGGGGCGAGTGCCATGAGTAAGGGAGTACTCAAGGCCATTAGGAAACAGTACTGGCTTTCCAAAAAACGTGACCTGTAGAGTTCCTAAGCCCTCGGACCGTCCCTCTGATATCGAGAGGGGAGAAATTTGTGCTTACCTTGAGTGGTTTCACCTAGGTGTGCGTCTCCCTTTCCATCCCCTCTTAGTGGAATTTTTTACATTCTTCGACATATGCCCGGCCGATCTCAATGTAAATAGCTGGAGGCAGCTTTTGGCCTTCATAGTTTTAGGTCATCTGAATGGGGTCCAAGTAGATTTGGACCTCATTCGTTGTCAGATGGATCTGAAGTACCTCAAATCGGAGGGATTTTTTTACACGTGCTTCGACCAGAGGTTCAGACCTCTCACCTCGGTGCCCTCTTCCAATAAAACCTGGAAGAAGTGGTACTTCTTCGTAGGGGGAGGCTGGGAGCGCGAAGATTTTGAGGGCGATCTAAGTCTCTTTCCCCGGCACACCGGCCCGAAGGGTGAGTATTCAGATTTGGCAAACTAGTCCTCTGATTTCATCTTTTTTCCTTTTCTGGCTGTTTTAACTTCGACCTTTCTGTGTCGCCTTTTCAGATAAAAGGAAGCGGAAGAGGCCAAAGTTTAACGACTGAGCTCGCTGAGAGGTACCGACGCCTCCTTCAGCCCGCTGATCAGTCCACACGACGAAGTGCTGTCACCTCGGAATCTGATGGCGGCCAATCTTACCAAAGACGAAGCTAGTGCTTATAAGAAGAACGTGCTGGCGGGCTTTGTACCGAGCTCAAAGGCGAAGAAGAGCGTCCCGTCTTCTTCCATCCGCCGCGCCGTCTGCTCAGAAGAGGAGGAGGTTGGTTTCGAGAGCCAATCGTGAGGCTCATGAAGCCCGGTACTCCGAGGCCGAAGGATTACCCACCGCCCAAAACAATGACGCGGCCGAGGTCCCTCGATCCGAAGGGAGAGGTTCCGACGAGAGGCCTGCAGAGGCCACTGAGACTACTGCGACTTCGGAGGTGCAGATGTCGGTTCCCCCTCCTCCGAGAACGTCAGAAGGACCGAACTCGTTCCCTTCCAATCCGAGCGAGGCAGCTTCGGGGTCGGAGGCCATAAAGTCTGCTCTGAAGGCAAACCTCCCTTCTGGCTTTCAAAGCAGATCCTCAAGACAGGTTATTGCCGACCTCATGTTGGGTCATGCCAGGGTAAGTATTACTTCTGAATCTCAGTTTAGTTTTAGTCTCGCCTGCTTTCCTTAGTTTGTACTGATTCTTGTATCCTTGCTGGCAGGGTCTTCGAGCGATGGGTATTTTGATGGATCGCTTCGACCAGTCTGAAAGGGCCAGTGCTCTTCAGGCTGAGTTAAAGACTGCCCAAGCCGACCTCGGCGTTGCTAGATCGAGCCTGAGTTTAGCTGAGTCCAAATTGAGCGCAGCACAGTCAAGTCTGGAGCAGGCTCGCTTCGAGCTTGGCACCTCTCGCACTGAACTCGGAGCATCTCGCGCCCAAGTGCAGTCTTTGGAAGCTAAGTGCGGGGACCTTGAGGTGGAACTCTTGGAGGCCAAACGGGGAGTGGAGTCCCTGGTTGCTCAGAGGAACAAACTTCGCGAAGATTTGGAGTCAGTGAGGAACCGGCTGAAGGAGACCGAGGTGGCCGAGGCTCAGAAGCTGGAGGAGGCCCGTGCTGAAGCCAGGGCGGCCACCAAAGCGGGACTTATGGGTCTGGCCACTTCAATGGGCAGGGAGCTTGTGGACTCAGGGTACATGCTCTGCCGGAGGAAGATCCAGAAGTTATATCCAAACCTCGACATTTCCACCTTGGACGATGTTGAGGTCGGCGAGTCAGTGCCGAGCTCCCCTGTCGAACCGGAAGGCGAAGGCTTCGTTGAAGTTGCTGTCCCCCTGGCCTCTGCTCCCCCGAAGTAGTTGTTCATTCATTTTTTTTTTTTGGTAGCCTTTTTGGGCATCATTTCAATGAAAGTATCGTTATGTTATATTGATCTGTATTCGTCTATATGATGCTTGTCTCTGGACTAAATTTGAATGAGTCGACTGTTTAATTATAGCCTCGCTAAATAAAAAATTAGGACGACAGACCTATCCTTTCCACCAGAAGCTAAGTGTCTAACCAGGAATAACTCAGGCCTAAGGTCGGATGTGGCTCCCGAGATTAATTATTGGTTTACAGTATATCACACGGAACAGCCTACGTAATGATTAGATTCTTAGTTGGCTTTTTGTCTAACGATTAATGGGCCTTAGGAATGTTCATCGAGACCCATTCGCTGAAGGTTTTGCCTACAGCGCTCTTGCCCGTAGGGGCCTTCGGCGCAGGTCTGAAGACCTGTCTATTGGGGCCTTGCCTACAGCGCTCTTGCTCGTAGGGGCCTTTGGTGCAGGTCTGAAGACCTGTCTATTGGGGCCTTGCCTACAGCGCTCTTGCTCGTAGGGGCCTTTGGTGCAGGTGGCAAGCACATTCTTAACGGTAAAAGATTTATTAATAGTACTTTTTGAGATGTCCTACATTCCATGGCCTCGGCACTGGTTTTCCAGACATATCTTCTAGCCAATAGGTCATAGGCCTGTTGATCTTGACAACTTTGTACGGTCCTTCCCAGTTCAGGGATAGCTTTCCCATGGCTGGATCCTTAGTATTGGGGAAGACTCTTCTCAGCACCAGGTCGTCGAGCCCCAGGCTCACGGGTTTCACTTTCTGATTGAAGCTTTTGGCCACCCTTCGCCGATATTCTTCAGCCTTTATTCCCGCTCGTTCCCTCCTTTCTTCTAGAAGATCAAGATTTTCCACCTGCTGAAGGTCGTTTGCACTCTGGTCGAAGGTTTCTATTCTCAGTGTCGGCATACCAATTTCCATAGGGATGACGGCCTCGGTACCGTATGCAAGCGAGAAGGGTGTTTCGGCCGTTGACGTTCTCCTTGTTGTTCTGTATGCCCACAGTACTCCTGGTAGTTCTTCAACCCACCTACCTTTGGCCTGTTGTAACCTCTTCTTGATGGCTTCGAGGATGGTGCGGTTGGTTACCTCTGCCTGTCTGTTTGCTTGGGGGTGACCGGGAGAAGAGAAGTGATGGCTGATGTGCAGGTCGGTACAGAATCTGGCGAACATCTTTCCTGCAAATTGAGTACCGTTATCTGAAATGATAACCCGTGGGACCCCGAACCTGCAAACGATGTTTTTCCACACGAAGTTTTTTACTTCTGCCTCTGTAATGCGAGTTAGGGGTTCCGCTTCTGCCCACTTGGAAAAGTAATCGATGGCGACAAGCAAATATCTTCTGTTCTGTGGTCCTGTCGGCAAGGGGCCCACGATGTCCATCCCCCACTGCACAAAGGGCCATGGACTTGCGATGGGGGTGAGTTCCTGTTGTGGTTGGTGTTGGTACGACGCAAAGCGCTGACACTTGTCGCACCTCTTCACGTATTCCTTGGCGTGTTGGAGCATGCGAGGCCAGTAATAACCATGAGTCAGGGCCCTGTGTGCGATCGTTCTGCTTCCGTTATGGTTCCCACATATTCCCTTGTGGATCTCGGCTAGGACGTATTCTGACTCCTCAGGAGATAGGCACCTTAGGAGGGACTGAATGTAGGATCTGCGATAGAGCTTCTCGTTTAAAATAAGGTACCTTGCTGACCTGATTCGTATACTTCGAGCGTGGTTCTTGTCCTCCGGCAGCTTTCCTTCCTGTAAGTACTGGATGATGGGGGTCCTCCAATCCCCAAGCTGCTCGGCACAACAGACGGGATAGGGCCTTTGGATGCTAGGCGCTGCCTGGCGAGAAATGCTAACCTCAGGAATCTTTATCAGGCTCCTGGCGAGAGGCCATGTTTGCCAGGGCGTCGGCTTGGGTGTTCTGACTTCTTTCTACCTTATGAATAGTAAACTTGGAAAATGATTTCTCCAATGAACTTACCACTTCGGCATATTTCATCATCCAGTCATCTTCAGCCGTGAATTCTCCCAGCACCTGGCTCACCACCAACTGAGAGTCAGAGAAGGCTTCAAGGTTGCGAGCATCGCATTCTAATGCCAGCTTCATGCCCAAGATCAGCGCTTCGTATTCGGCCTCATTATTGGATGCTCTGAAACTCAGAGTGAGGGCCTTTTCCGTTGTCACACCATCCGGGGACCTCAGTACGATACCTACACCTGAGCCCTTCTCGGTAGAGGAACCGTCGACATGCATGCGCCATACCGTTGCATCCGAGTTTGCCAGGATGTTACCCTCTAGAGGTGGCGTAAATTCTGCAACGAAGTCTGCCAAGGCTTGCGCCTTAATGGCGGTCCTGGGCGTGTAAGATATATTGAACTCTCCCAACTCCACAGACCACTTCATTAGGCGTCCCGATGTGTCGGGCTTGTGCAAAACCGCTTTCAGGGGATGGCAGGTCAGGACCACGATCGTGTGGGCTTGGAAGTACGGTCGGAGCTTTCTGGCGGATATTATCAAGGCAAATGCCAGCTTTTCCACCTCAGGGTACCGTTTTTCAGATCCGAGGAGCGCTTTGCTAATGTAGAATACGGGCTTCTGACATCCTTGCTCCTCTCTGATCAGTGCAGAGCTCACCGCGTTCTCGGACACGGCGAGATACAGAAAAAGTTTCTCTCCCTGCACGGGCTTGGACAAAAGCTCCGGTGACGACATGTATTGCTTCAGCTCCAGAAAAGCCTTATCACATTCTGGGGTCCATTCCAGGGCCTTACTTCCTCTTAGGGCTTTGAAGAACGGGAGGCAACGGTCGGTGGACCTAGAGATGAACCTGTTCAGAGCTGCAATCCTTCCGTTCAAAGCCTGGATTTCCTTCTTGGACCTCGGGGGTTCCAGCTCTATTAAAGCCTTGATTTGCAAGGGGTCCGCCTCTATCCCCCTCTGTGAGATCAAGAAGCCGAGAAACTTGCCTCTACTGACACCGAACCTGCATTTTGAAGGATTCAGCTTCATCTTGTATTTTTTGAGTATGTCGAAGGTTTGCTTTAAATGTTCGACATGCTCGCTCTTTTTCTTGCTTTTGACCAACATGTCATCTATGTAGACCTCCATAGTTTTACCGAGCAAAGGCCCAAACATCCGGTTCACCAATCGCTGGTAAGTCGCTCCTGCATTTTTTAGTCCGAAAGGCATTACCTTGTAGCAGTAAAGGCCTCGTTCTGAGATGAATGACGTCTTTTCTTGGTCTGGGGGGTGCATCTGGATCTGATTGTACTTGGAGTACGCGTCCATGAAGCTCATCATCTCGTGGCCCGCCGTGGCATTGACTAATTGGTCGATTCTGGGCAGCGGGAAGCTGTCCTTGGGGCAAGCTTTGTTGAGGTCGGTGTAGTCAACACAAACACGCCACTTACCGTTCTTCTTTTTGACAAGGACGGTGTTGGCTAACCAGTTCGGGTAGAACACCTCTCGTATCAAGTTGGCATCCAACAACTTTCGGATCTCTTTGTTGATCACCTGGTGCCTTTCTGGTGCGAAGGTCCGTCGTTTTTGTCTGACCGGGGGGAAAGTCGGGTCAGTCATCAACTTGTGGCAGATGAGGGAGGGGTCTATTCCCTCCATATCTTTGGTTTCCCATGCGAAGACCGACAGGTTATCCTTTAGGAACTCGGTGATCCTCTCCTTCTCTGATTGGGATAAGTCGGCCCCGAGCTGCAAGTAGCGGCCTTCATCTTTAGTGCTTACCAACACCCTAGCGGGTTCCTGGATCGGTACCACCGCACTGTCTCTCCCTCTTGGGCTCAATGGTTCGTTGATCCCAACGGGGGCCTCGGTATCCGTTCCTTGGTCGGAGGTGTGCCGAGGCTTCTGTAATTGCTATTTTTGCTTTTTTCCTTTCAATGCCACGACGTGACATTCCCGTGATATCGACTGGACACCTTTGGTCGTGTAGACTTTCCCATTGTGGATATACTTGAGACACTGATGAAGGGTGGAAGTAACTGTTCCCATCTGATGAAGCCATGGTCTTCCGACGATAATGTTGTATGGAGACCTTGAATCCACCACCATGTATTCAGATATGAGGGTCTTCTGACCATCTCCCTCGCCAATAGTGGTCGGCAAGTTGATACCCTCGATGGGTGAGCTTAGATTTCCGTCGAATCCTACCATTATGGTTGTGGTGGTCTTTAGGTCGCCCGAGTTAAGTTTTAACTGTTTGAAAGGTTCGTAGAACAAGATGTTTGTAGAACAGCCCGTGTCCACCAAGATTCTTTTGACATCGAAGTTGGCTACCTTCAACGAGATGACCAGGGCATCACTGTGGGGGTGGTGCACTCCGAGAAGGTCCTGGTCCGAGAACTGGATACTCGGCAGGGGTTTTTGCCTTTTTTCAATTGCCAAGATCTGATGGGGGAACGGCTCCACCTTCGCCTCCCGGACATACCGTTTTCTAGCTCAGTTGGACATTCCTGCTAACGCGTTGTCGGCATGGAGAACGAGAATGACATTATTGTTCGGGCCGGGTGGCTCGTTACGAACCTCCCCCGTCTCGGCTCCTTGTCCTTGCCTCGGTGGTTGGGGCCTTAGCTCCTGTCTGGGTTGGTGCCTCTGGTTGCGCTGTTCGCGTCCGCCATTGCGTTGAACAAAATCCCCCAAGCGCCCTCTTCGGATTGGTTGTTCGATTTCCTGCTGGAGACGCTTGCATTCCTCCGTGGTATGCTCATGATCCTTGTGGAAATCACAGTATTTACTTCGGTCTCGGGAGTTCGGGTGACTGTGCATGGGCTCGGGGCGTCTCAGATTTTCACTCGTTCTGACCTGATGATAGACTTGGGCGAGGGAGGTGTTTAGAGGAGTAAAGCTTCGGAACGGTCTAGCGCCAGTGTTATTCCAAGATTTGGATGCCGTCCTGACCTCGGGACTTCTCGGCCTCTTCTCTGAACCACTCGCCGCATGTTTTTGGGTGGTTTCCACCTTGTAAGTCTGTTCTTTGGCTTTGCGGAAGGATGCCCTTGTATCCTCTAGGTTTATATGCTTCCGTGCTCTATCCATCAGCGAGGCCATATCGGCAGGGGGGTTTTTTGTCAAGGAATCATGGAATCGGCCGGGTCCCAATCCAGCATGGAGAGCTGCTGCTAAGAAGCCTGGAGTACAGTCTGTTATCTCCGTAAGCTCAGCGTTGAATCTGGCGATGTACTGCCTTAGGGATTCCTCCTTCTATTGTTTGATGGAAAGTAAGAATTCCGGCCCTTTCCTAAGTCTTCTGCTAGTCAAGAAACGATCTAGGAATTTCCGGCTGAGCTCATAGAAGTTCGGAACCGACTCCTGGGGGAGACTGTGGAACCACCTGAGGGCCACCTTTGAGGCTCGTGACGAAAGTGCGGCATAAAAATGCATCTGTCGTCCCATGGAGGGCCATGGTGTGTTGATAATGTGAAAGGTGGTCCCCCGGATCATCGGAGCCATCATAAGATGTGAACTTCGGGATGATGAACTTCCTCGGGCGCTCTTCCGCCAGTATTGCAGAAGTGAACAGAGTAGTGAACCTACCAAGCAGCTTCGCTATTTTGTCTTGCCTAGGTGGAATATCAACCTCCCTGGCTAAGGCCGCCTGTCCAACCGAGTCCGCCACCTCTTCCGCCCTTGACGGTACTCTAGATGGGACTAAGTTGTGATGTGCCGACACGATTACCTCTGGCCCCACATATGGAGGATGGTCCTGGCTTGGGCCAGCGTGGTTCGACTGCCTTTGGGGTGGGATCGACGCTTGTTGTGGTTGGAAGGGCGGTAGCGCGTGATTGGCCCCCGAATTTGCAGGGCTCAAGATTCTTATTCCCACATAGTAGTGGATAGTTGGATGAGGATTTGACATTCCCCCTCCTTGGCTCCTCGAGGGGTGGGGATCGTCCCTTGTGTGTCCATCTGACTGAGGGTGCGACGGCAGAATGATAGGATCCTTGCCCACCGCGTGCCCTTCCCCTGTAATTAGTACGGGTTGCGCTCCCCTTTCTAGGGCGTTCGGGGGAAGGTTATCGCGGCGACCCGGTGGATTTTGCTTTAAGGAAGCCAGGGCTTGAGATATGGCTGACAGCTGCGCCTGCATCTGATCGAGCTGTCGCTGCTGCCGTTGCTGCACAGGATTGAGGGTTTCCCTTTCCTGTTCTCCAATCGGCGCTTGGCTTCTAGACATTTGTCTTGGACGGAGAGTTGGAGCCATAAAGGAGTTGGAAAGGAAAGGAAAATGATGGAAAGAACGACAGTCTTTCTCACAGACGGCGCCAAGCTGATGCTTCAGCTATTTGACCCCCTTGTGGCTGGTACTCTCTCGTTTGGGTTTCCTGAAAAAAGGACGGAATTAGCAGGCCACCGGGGAGGGCTCCGGTGGTAGCCACTCCGATGGTTCTATTAGTCTGGTGATCAAAGATGACAACTATAAGTATTTGCTGGAAAAAAAACCGTAACCCCTTCATACCTCATCAGTTTTCATTTATATGTGATTACCTGTCGGAGTTGGTAGGAGTTGGTGGTTTCAGGGCATGGGTTCACTGCCGCCTGACGGTGGTGATTATGACTGCCCCTAACCACTCTTCCGCCATCTTCTGCCTTCATGTTTTTCAGTGCCACCTGCTTCTTTAGTTTCTACACGCTACCTTTTATCCCGCCTTCATAAGGTCGGTGTAACTGCATGACCATCAGCTCACCGAGCTCCACCTATGTCGATCTCGGTGTACTTAGGTAACGTCGGTATGGTCAGTACAATGAACCGCATGGTGTGTCTTTGATACGTGTTGAACCCTCATTTGAGGGTGCATTATGGGCGTATTAGTATATATGGTTTATTACAAATATGTGTAGATTCTTTTACTAATAGTTTTTTACGAGGACTAACGTTTTGATTATAAATACAGTAGTTCTTCTCTACTCTCACTTAATTAGTTGCAGTTTCCTTATTATACTTGGCAACACAAGATGGAGAAGAGAGTAGAAGACCTTCCCTATCTCCTTGCAGATAAACCATCAACAAGAATCTATTTAACCTGTGCATACTTATGATTCTACATGTGTATTATAATAATTAAAATTTTACATTTATTTCTTTCCTTTTTTTAAGTAATTATTTTCTAATAAATATAAAAATTTAACTTCAACTCCTAAATTCATTTTAGATGTCATGTTTCAATTATACTAATATGCTTTTAAAATTTAAAATTACTAATAAATTATTGTATTCTCTCGTTTGGTGATTAAAATCTTAAGATATTTATAAGTGTGAGCATAAATCTTTATTAAATTAATATATATTTGGGCTAATTCAGAGAAACAATGTTGTTTGAGTCTTGATCTACCATAAAATAACAAATATATTTAAAGTATGACGTGCGTATGTACAAAATTCTTCAGGGTATAGATCAAGGAAGATTGTTCTATCCAGATCACATGGGCACGAGGGTTCAAAACATGACAGCGTCTTCCATATCCTATTAACCTCAGAATAAGGAAACATAGTTAAATATAACTATTATCTTCAGATATCTACGAATCCATACTTTTATGGCTCCTAATCCTACTCAACTTAAGAGATCTATAATTTATAAATAAGACCATAAGTTACGCTTTCAATTCATATTAAATTATTCTTTTCAATTACAGTTTTATTTTTTTTACTGACTTTATCATCGGAAGAATTACCATCAGAGTCTACTCAATGATCTTCTGATCCTGAATTCTTGACAAATAATCAAAGACGAGAGGCCCTCTGATAAAAAAATAGCAACATCAAATCCAATCCATTGGTAAAATGGACAATACTTGAAATAAATAAAAAGTGAGCCTTGCATCTTGCATACCCCATGGGCGAAGCTACATGATGTTAGGTGGTGTCAAATGACCCCACCCAAATTTTGAGAAATTATTAACCTTGTTTGGTATTATATAAAGAAGTTTTGAAATTTTATAATTGAACACTATACTTAAATAATTATTAACCCAAATTTTATAAGAAAACTGTAGTTTCACGTGGCAGTTTAAATTTTCTTATTTTTCATTTTTCTTTATTCTTTTTCATTATAGGCTTTCTTAATCTCTCTTTATTTCTGTTTCAAATTCAGTTATAAACCCAACTTCATAAAATCTTACTTTAGATTCAATATTTTTAATATCTCATGAATTCTATTCTCACACATCTATGCCTTTCTCCTTAAGTTTCGTAACTACCCAATCATACACATCCCTATCCCCTTAAACAAATTCCATTTTAAATTTTGTTATGCTTTCTTTTTTTTTTTTTTTTATTTTCCTTTTTTTAATTCACTCTCCTCTTTGTGCTACAGGTATTACACCATTTTTTTTCTTCCTTTTCATATACTAATTCTCTCTTTTCTTTGGGTTTTTTTAATAGACCTCATTTCTTACATTCTTCAAAGGTATTAGTTAAACTATTTTCTATGTTTATCTGCATCCATTCATGTTGTGTTTTTTGTTTTTTTTTTTAAATCTTTTACATGCATGCTCAAATCCTTCTTCTTCTTCTTCTTCTTCTTTTTTTTTTTTTTTTTAATGTTTTTGGTTTCCTCTTTTGTGTTCATTCTTTACCCTTTGAAATTTATAATATTTTATACCTCAATTTTATATGAGTTTCTTACATATAGGAAGAATCGCCATGAGTTAGAAAATGCTACCCTCCTTGACAGGAAGCAAACTCTCATTGTTTATTGTATGCCCATTATTGGTAACAAAGGTGAGAGAGATAGAGATAAATAGAGGCTTGTTACTATTAATTTTATTTTAGTCTTGAATTATCCTAAAATATTTTATATTATTTGTTAGGAATAGATATATATATATATATATATATATATATATAAAGACAAATGTAAGGAGCAAAATAATGATTGAAAATAGAAATAACACATCATGATCGGTTCTTAGAACTAAATTTTGGCACTTTCCAGTTCAAGATCGGTAAGTCAGTGTAAAAAGATAGTTTAATTTGAAAATATCTTATATTAATCGTAATTTTATTTATCAGACCTATATTTACTTTTAAAAGACCCGTGCATATCATGATATGTATAAATGTTTGTAATTTATATTTATTTATTATTTTGTGCTCAACTACATGTGTTCCCTTATTTTAAATTTTTTTAAAAATGTCAAAATCTTAATCAGTTAACACTCGAAATAATAAATAAAATTTAAAAACGTTTAGGTTTATTTCTTTAATTAAATTTTGAAAAATAACAAAATTGAAACTCGTAGTTATATAGACTCAATTATATATGTTAGAACTACTATTGACCCATGGTAATACAATTACATTTAGCTAATTTAAGGTAAAAAAGAAATAAAGTAAATCTATGATTATTTAAAACTAACTTTTTTAGAATTAATTATTTAGCTAATTTTATTATTTAGTTTAAACAATAGAATTGTTAAAAATATAAGAAGAAAAAAAATATAAAACAATTTATAACTAAACAATGAGGTGTAAACTTTTTTTTTTTTTTTAAATTAAAATTTGTAACAAAAACAAAAATATTATAAAAGAATAGATGTGGAGAAAAAAGAGAAAAATTAATAGGAGTGCAAGTAATTACAATTTTCAACAATAAAAAAAATATTATATGATAATTTAAGTATAAACTCTCACAATAAAAGAAATACTGTGAGCAGTTTTTTTGGATATAACTTTTGTTACTTGACTTAAATAATGACAATTAATATATTGTGTAGTTTAACTAATATATATTATAACACATATCAAATTTTTATATTTGGATATTTTATATTATTTCTTATTATATTTATAAATTCTTAAAAGTGCATATATATTTAGATTATATTACAAATTTATTTTAATTGTTAAAAAAATTTAATTCAATTTAAAATTAGAATTCAATTAAAATTATAACTATTTTATTTTAATTATATATTTATATTTATAAAACCCGGGCATAGCACGGGTCAATGATAGTTTATATATATATATATATATATATTTGTTTATTGTATGATTTTTTGAGACTTTTAATAATTTAAATTAGAATGCTAAATTTTGTATACAGCATTTTGTTCAATAATTAGAAGATGGTCACATGAGTATATAAAGTTTTGAAAACACTTGCAGGATGGGAATTTTAATAACTCAACTGTTGAAGTTCATACTGGTTGCCTAATATTTTTACAAATAAAGAAACATAATGCCTATTTTTCTTATTTGGGGCATAATCTTAGCCTATTTTCAGAAAAAAGGAGTAGACTATATTGCCAAGCTCACCTGCCCTGTCATCATCTGTAATATTCTTCCAAAATGGTGAATTGATATTGTTTGTTCCATGAAGACAAACCAGTCTGTTTCGCCTTACTCGATTCTTTGTCTTTTTTGAATTAAACAAGGTGTTGAGAGAGAGAGAGAGAGTACATACTCATAGCACTTTGGAATTGAAAACTTTTGTTTTGATTCATAAACTAAATCCACCAACGGTTTATATGATTAAGGCACCAACCACACTTGATGTTACAGAGCAAATGATGCTAGAAAGGAATTTAGGAATGGTAACAACTCAGGTTTAAAATGGGAGTTTTTTTTTTTGGGAGATTTCTTTTACAACTTCTTTTTCACGAAAAATGTTGTTTCCATAACTTGCTTGAACACTGCAAAGCAGGGGCCGGTCCCGTCGAGGTACTCATTTATTTTAAATTTTTATTTATTATATTATATTATATTATATTAATTGTAATTAACATATTTCAAACAAGACGTTCCATGTTTTAAATAAAAAATTTGAATATTAAGAAAGAATTGTAATGATATTATTTTTTTTTTCAAATGCATAACTCTATTAAGTTTATCTAAACTTATGATGTAGGACTAAAATATGATTTTAAATATTGATAATTATGTAGTACAAAAATTCTAAATTATTTTATTTTACATAATTGGAAAAGGGATGGAGTAAGATATCTTCACCTCAAGTCCGTCTCAAACCCTAACAAGATTGACATAACTTTCTCCAAGCTTATCTCATTAGGAGATATGACGGGTTCTCAACGGATAAATCGAGTTAAATTCTCATCCCTAGGTAAAATGCAGCTTCTTGAGTAGCTGATCTTAAGCAAGCCCTTATCTAAACTTATCCACTAGCTCCTCCATTTTCTTATCCTCTACATCCTAATTTTTCTAAGATGTATGTATCCATTAATTCTTGCCACATTGATTAGCATTATTGAGAAAAATAATCATTTGATGGATTCCAATTAATATATTTTCTAGATTAAAAATAATTGCATTTTGACTCATGTGATTCAAGCGTGTACTTCTTTGATCAAAGAATTTTGAAAGAGAATCTTGTGACAAATTTGATAAAAAATCCAAATGAATTAACAGTAATATCGTGTGTTACATATGTTGAGCTCCTTAATTTTTTTACAACAAAGTATGACTAACAAGTATATACATGGAAGAAGGAGCTATACCCATGTGAGGACTAAAATCATAAAAGAGTAATTTTTTCAACACAATGATGCGGGAAGGAGGAATTGAACTCACGTCAACTGCGTGAAGAGTGAATACTTGTCTTATTTGGATAAAACTCCGATCTTTTTAAAAGAGCAAACTTCTAATGAAGGAAATCTTAAAGGAGATAAACTTCTAATGAAGGAAAAGGGGTCCATTTGAGGGATTATGATAAAGAAAGGAGTGGCCAAAGTCTCTCACAAAAAATACTAGTAGAAAGAAAGCTAGCATGGGGAGAATCATGAGGGCCACATTTTAGGTAAAAAGGCTTATGGTAGAAACATCCCATCCATGACTTGGTAGCTTAACCAACCAAACCATGTTGTAAAGGCAATGCCCAAAATTCTAATTTTTATTATCACTAATTAGTTTTCCTAATCTCATGGTAGGCCCAAATGCCACTCCATTGCTCCCCCTTAAAGTTAAGTATAATCATTTTCATTTTTCAATTCCTCCTAAGGGTCTTTTTTTTAAAAAATGATTTGCCTATTGCTTTCAAAGCTAGCTTGCGATCCATCCAAGCAAAAGTGACCAATCTTCACATCAATATGGTGGATGATTTGCATCAATCAACAGAACCTACTCTCGTTATCTCTCTCCCAACACTCTGTCTATATATATATATATATATGCACGTATCTATCTATGTACGTATATGGACATGCAGAATGCTACTTCAAATTATACTAACGAATACCTTGTCTAGTTCATAATTTATGTAATCCTTTGTTAATTGAAAGTTAATTATCTTATTTGTTAAAAAAAGCTTATGCAAATTCTTTCAAGTATTACACTATTGGATATCCATCACACACATATGACAATTGGATGGCCAAACTTTCCACTATTGGATCTTGACAATTTATGTACTTAGAGAGGGAATTTTGTTTTAAAGCTATGGTCTCTTCACATTATGGCTAATGTGGGGATCCCCTTGGGGACCATAAGCACCAATTATTGATTTTTAACTTAATGGGGTTTCCATAGTGATATTATGATTGGCAACTGATCATGATTCATGTTTGGAAGTTTTTGTACATCCCCTTTGAAATTTACGCTCATAAAAGTTGTTTTGAAAACATGTTTAGCCATTCAATTAATTTTTTCAAACTACTTTAATATTGGTTTTATTTTTCTAAATGAATGGAACACAAATTTGCCACAAATGCACAAAGTGTGTTTGGAGTCCCCAAATACAAGGGCTCGTTTGGGGAGATTTAGATTCTAGCTATAATCAATTTTAAAGAATTGATTATTGAGAATGAATTATTGAAGAAATAATTATGACATAATTAGTTTGTTATTTGGTTGTTTTGTATATGATATAATTAATTTGTTATTTGAGTATTTGGTAAAAAACGTGTAAAAGTACTGATTCCGCACTCTGAATTTTCCTTTTGACCTTTATATTATATATATTGGATGATGTACAAGTGGTCAAACTTGTAAAAAGTTAAAACTCTTTGAAAAAGTAATTTTTTTTTAACTTTTTCAAAACCTTGTATTGCAAATAGGATTTAGTAAGTCGCACGTGCAAAACTTGATTTTGCAAAAGGATCACTACATAAGCCGCCATCAGTCCAGGAAAGAAGCAAGCTACCTTTCTTTGATCCACCTTCCCGGGCAGGGAAGAGAACGAAAATGGACCGCGGATGGTGGTCGTGGTAGGTTCGAGGATCTTACGCGGCGGAGCGAACTCTTCTATCGTGTTGCATTTCCTCTGGCGGCCTAGCTGCACCCCCTCGATCCATCGTACTGGAGCGATCCAAGAAGAACGATTAGGGTCATATTCTATCCTTTCTACAATGCCCATAGACGAAGTGCTTCGTTTCAGATCAATTCTTCGCTGCAATCGCTTCGATCCACCCCCTCGGTGAAAAACCGTAATACGCCCTGAGGAATTCCTACCAGCAGACTTCCCTGTACTCAAAGTGAATTGTCTAAGTGCTCTCCCTAGCCTCTTGGCTTTGTCTTATTTTATATCCCGTAATCATTCAATTCCATCCAAATTAGCTCTTATTCCTACTCCATTTTTTTTAAAAAAAATATGAATAGATAAAGCCACGATATGTCCTAGAATATTGTAAAGGTAAATAGACTATTTTCGTTCCTTTATGGATGTTTGCCTGAGGACCTATGTCCCCTTTTCGAATACTTGTATCAAGCATAATTTATCATGTATGCAATGCACATGCGTTTTTTTTAGTTAAAACTAAAGAATGACATGATAATCATGTGATTATAAAATTAGACTTTGAAAAAATCTATGATAAGGTGAATTGGGGCTATCTTTTTCGTCTAATGGAAGGGTTTGGTTTTGGAAAAAAGTGAATGAAATGAATTAATGAATGCATTACTATAGATGTTATATCTGTTCTGGTTATTGGCTCCCCCACAAATGAACTAAAGATGGGAAAATGGCTGATATTGTAATGTTTTGTAAATTAAGAGAATATAAAAATAAATAGATAAAGGATAATATTAGTTTTTGCATGATTATAATAACCACAAACATATAAAAATGTGAAAAAACTTGAATAATAGGATATGTATTGTGTGTACATATTATTACGTGTTTAGATCTTAAAATGCGTTCAGAAACGACTCTATGTTGTTGTTTGGCCTTGTAGGATATTGATGATGCATGTGGAATGGGTTAAGAAAGTAGACATGAAGTGTGGAATCAAAAAAGAAGGAAAAATCTAGAGTCGTGAACGAGTTTTTCTCGATTGGCAACACCTATGACACATCTCACGAGAAAGGGTATTCGATTTGTGTGGGATGGTGCTTGTGAGCGATCTTTTCAAGAGTTGAAGATTCATCTCACCACTGCACTTGTTCTTATTATTCCCAAAACCAGAGTGGGATAGATAGGTCAACTACGATGCTTTGCGAGACGGATTAGGATGTGTGCTTATGCAGTAGGGCCAAGTCATTGCCTATGGTTCATGACAGTTGAAGCCTCATAAGAGGAATTACTCGACCCACAACTTGGAGTTAGCCGTTGTAGTCTTAACATTGAAGAGTCAACAACATTACCTTTATGAAGAGCAATTCGAGGTGTTCTCAAATCATAAGAGTTTCAGTACCTTTTCTCACAAAAGGACTTGAACTTGAGTCAGAAGAGATGAATGGAATACATGGAGGACTATAATTTTGTCCTACAGTATCATCCAGGAAAAACTAATGTTGTGGCTAACGCATTTAGCAGGAGATTTCATGGGAATTTGGCGAGTATACTCATTCGCGAGTGGGAGATGCTAGAGGCAGTAGCGGAGTTTGATATGTGTCATGATGAAACAAATGGAGCGGTCATGCTATTCCCCGTTGTTGTGTACCCTAGTTTGCTAGACGGGTTATGGATGCATAGTTACAAGACCCCGAGGCCAAGGTTGTTTATACTCACATCAACGGTGATATAATTGAGGGTTAGACACTTCACACTGAACATAGTTTGAGATTTCAGAGTCGATTTTACGTTCCGCAGTCTTACCGTGAGAAAGTTATGCGTGAGTTCCACTATTCTAAATTAGTCCATGGAGGATACACAAAGATGTATCATAACCTTCGCAAATAGTATTGGTGGAAGGTTATGAAAGCGGGCGTGACATGTTTTGTTAATCGATGCTTGACTTCTCAGCAAGTCAAGGGTGAGCATTAAAAGCCAGTAGAACTACTTCAGTCGCTTCCGGTTGTCAAGTGAAAATGGGAGCATGTGACTATGTATTTCGTGTCAAGATTACCTAGATCACCACGTGAACACAACAATGTTTGGGTTATCATGGATTGATTGATGAAATCGGCACACTTCTTACCCATTAGGAATACAAATTTAGTGGACACACTTTGCCAATTGTATATACGTGAAATCATTCAACTTCATGGGACTCGAGTGTCTATCATTTCAGACAAAGATGCTTGATTCACAACACATTTTTTGCATAGCCTATAGGCAGCCTTAGGTACTGAGCTTTTTTTAGCACGGTGTTTCACCCACAGACTAACGATTAGTCAAAGTGTAACATTCATACTATAGAGGATATGCTACACGCTTACATTATGCATTTTAGAGGCAGTTGGAAGGAACATTCGTCACTTGTGGAGTTTTCCTACAAGAATAGTTATCAGGCCAGCATCAAGATGGTATCGTTTGAGGCATTGTATGGTAAACCTTGTAGATTGCCTATTTGTTATACCGAGGTTGGGGATGCGACACTTTCGAGTTCAGATTTAGTTTGGAAAATAAAAAAAAAAAAGTAAAGGTTATCCAATAGCAACTGCTCACGACACAAAGTAGACAGAAGAGTTATGCAGATAAGAGGTGGAAGCCATTAGTCTTTGAAGTGCGAAATCACGTATGTTAAAATATGTCCCACATGAAAAGGTAATATGGACATTATTTGGACTTAATGAAATTAGGTGGTTATTGGCTTTGGAAGATATACGCACGATTACTTAATGAGTGAAAGATAATAGGGAAAGTGGTTTTCCTATTTACCTACTTTTATGGGGAGTAGGATAAGAGTTTGTTTTTAAGTAAAAATTGTCATTTCTTTACCCATATAATTTTAACCAAATTTTCCCATAACAATCTGGCATAGAAAAAAAAAGGGATGAAGTGAGAGAAATAATTTCTACAAGCTTTCTTCAAGAAGGTGATTTCATTATGGCTGATTCCGGTATGTCTTTTACGAAATACTTTTATTTCCGCATCAAAGATGATCATGTGATTTTCATGATAGTTGAAAATTCTTATTTCAGTAAATTAAATTTATTTTACATGTGGTATTAGCGCATAGTTGAAACTATCATGATTTTTCTTTTAATGTAGAGATTGATTTGATTAATATTCTTTCATGATTCTGCCGGAAAGAGAAGAAAAAAAAAATTGAACTTACAGAAACATAGTTAACACACGAAAATCCGCTCATAAAAGAAACGAGTTCTCTTTTTATACAAAATACATATATGTAATCTAATATAACGTGGTACACTGGCGCATAAAAAAAAAATCGAGCAAGTAATCCACAGTTTCGTCAATGTCTTTGCTTGGTTATGATATTGATTTTCGACAAAGATTGTATCTTTGATTGAACTTGATATTGGAACTTCGAATAATGGCGGGAATAGCTTTAGTATTAGATCTACTGAGGAAAAATCCAAGCTTGGGCGGCCAAACCCTACATTCATATGGTTTATTCTCAGCTACACTCACAGCTTCCACTGCCCCTGCTTCTGTCGCTGCTAGATTTTATTAATGGGCTGGTTTTATGTTATGGGCTCACTTGTATTGGGTTAATAATTATATCTATGCATGCATGGGATGAACTGTTATGGACTGGATTTTGCATGTAATTAAAAAAAATAATTATATTTTTATTCTGAGATATTATTTATCTCCTTCATGATAATATTTTTATTCTGAGATATTATTTATCTGTCTTGAATGGGGACAGATTTATTTATTTTATTTATTTATTTTGCTTGGTTATTTATCAATCAATATTTATATTATGGTTAGCATGTAATCACCAAAGTGATCTTGCTGGGAAAAGTTATAAATATTAAATTAAATTATGACTTTGCAAAATTATTATGGAATGATTATTTGATTATTATGGTTTGACTCAAAAGTGCACCAACTTTCAAGTAGTCAATAAATTAATTAGAATAATTGATAGAATTATAGTGAGATTGGGATGGATGCCCAAAGGTGACAAACCAATCAAACTTTGAAGGATTATCAATTATGCCTAGGTGAGTGAAAATCACCATTAAATTTGAATATTAGTATATTGCATTGGTTAATCCAAAGATTGAACGCATTATTGCTAATGGAACTGATTTTTCAAAACATTAATGTTGTGATGTTTTTATTGTAGTGTCAATTCCTGTTTCGCTTCATTCACTAGCTTATTCTGTTCCAATCTTTAATGGAGCTAATTTCTCTGACTGGAAGGAATAGATTCAGTTTCACCTTGGTGTTATGGATCTTGACTTAGCACTGCGAATTGACAAACCAGCTGCTATTACTGAAACAAGCAGTTCGGAGTAGCAAGCTTTGTCTAAGTCATGGGAAAGATTGAATAGATTAAGCATAATGTTTATGCGAATGTGTATTGCGAACAATATCAAGTCAACGCTTCCTCAAATTGAAAATGCAAAGGAATATTTCAAAGCTGTGGAATATCGGTTTCGTTCAACGGACAAGTCCCTTGGAGGGAGATTAATGGCTAAACTTACCACCATGAAATTTGATGGTAACCGTGGAATGAATGAACATGTCCTTGAAATGACCAATCTAGTTGCCAGACTCAAATCTCTGGGTATAAATGTTGATGAAAGTTTCCTTGTTCAGTTTATTTTGAATTCCTTGCCTCTTCAGTATGGGCCATTTTAGATTCACTATAACACTATTAAGGAAAAATGGAATGTGAATAAATTAGCGAGTATGTTAATTCAAGAAAAGGCAAGACTTAAGCAACAAGGACAACATTCGGTTAATGTTATAAGGCATGGAGTTGGAAGCAAAGAAAAGACACACAACAAGAGTGCCAAGAAAGATCCATTGAAGGTTGCGGGACCTTCTCATGTCAATGGGGCTCGCAAGAAGGAACATAATGGACCGAAATGCTATTTCTGTAATGGCTATGGGCATTTAAAGAAAAATTGCCTGAAACGTAGAGCTTGGTTCGAGAAGAAAGGTAAGCTATTAGCTTATGTATGTTTCGAATCAAATATGAAACAAGTTCCTTCTAATACATGGTGGATTGACTCGGGTTCTACTATTCATGTTTCAAATTCGATGCAGGGATACCTTTCGATCTAGAACATAAAGGAAAATAAGCATTTTATAGTCTTGGGAGATGGAACTCAAGTACTAGTTATTGGTATTAGGACTTTACGTTTGTTTTTAGAGTTAGGCCATTGTTTGGACCTATTTGATACTTTTTATGTTCCTACTATTTCTAGAAATTTAATTTCCATGTCAAGACTTGATTATGATGGTTATGCTTTACATTTTGAACATAAGGGTTTTCGTTTATTGAGAAATGACTCATTTTTTGGTTATGGTGTTTTATTTGAGGGGTTATATAAATTTAATCTTAACAAAAATCTTGCTAAAACACTCCTCACCCTGCATCATGATGTTGGAACTAAACATAGTAGAGTTCATGAGAATTCTTCTTTCTTGTGGCATAAAAGATTGCGTCATATATCTAGAGAAAGAATGGAGAGATTGGTAAAAGATGAGATTCTTCCAAATCTTGATTTTACTGATTTCGATGTATGTGTGGACTGCATTAAAGAAAAGTAAACCAAACATACAAAGAAAGGTACCACAAGAAGTGGAGAACTTTTGGAGATTGTCTATACTAATATCTGTGGACCTTTCGACTCACTATTTTTTGGTGGAGAAAAGTTCTTTATTACTTTCATTGATGATTTTTCACGTTATGGTTATGTCTATTTGTTGCATTAAAAGTCTCAAGTAATAAATTCTTTAAAGGCATATATTGCTGAAGTTGAGCGACAATTAGATAAAAAGGTGAAAATCATTCGATCAAATAGAGGTGGTGAGTATTACGGAAGGTATGATGGAATAAGACAATGTCCAGGACCATTTGCTAAATTCTTAAAAGAGCATGGTATTTGTGCACAATACACAATGCCTGGTACGCCTCAGCAGAATGGTGTGGCTTAAAGGTGTAATCATACACTTATGAAAATGGTTAGAAGTATGTTAAGTAACTCCTCAGTACCCATGTCATTATGGATGAAGGCCCTAAAGACAGCCATTTATTTGCTTAACCGGGTTCCTAGTAAGGCAGTTCAAAAGACTCCTTTTGAATTGTGGACATGAAGGAAACCGAGTTTGAGACACTTTCATATTTGGGGTTGTCCAACAGAGGCTAGGATCTATAATCTGCATGAAAAGAAGTTGGATTCTAGAACTGTAAGCGAGTACTTTATTGGTTACCTAGAGAAGTCCAAAGGGTATAGGTTTTACTACCTTAACCATAATACGAGAATTGTTGAAACTGAAATGCCAGATTCCTTGAGAATGATGAAATTAGTGGGAGTGATGTATCACGTAATGTGGTCATCAAAGAAGTTCGGGTGCCTATCCCGATACTCGTAACTTCAACGAAAACTGTTGTTTCTCTAATTATCGAACAGTTTGATAACATTGAACAACAATCTAGTGATTAGTCACTCCATAATGAGAATGTCACCAATGAACCAGTTGTAGAACAATCACAAAGAATAGTATTAAGGAGATCTCAAAGAGAAATGATATCAACTATTTCAGATGATTATTTGGTATATCTGCAAGAATCTGATTATGATTTAGGGACAAGTAAAGATCCGGTTTCATTTTCATAAGCCATTGAAAGTAGTGATTTTGAAAAGTGGATCAATACTATAAATGATGAGTTGAAATCAATGGAACAAAATGAAGTTTGGGACGTCATTGATTTGTCTGAAGGTTTTAAAATAGTCGGGTGTAAGTGGGTCTTTAAGACCAAACGCGACTGCAATGACAATATTGAACGACATAAAGCTAGACTTGTTGCAAAAGGTTTCACTCAAAAGGGAGATGTTGATTACAAAGAGACGTTTTCTCTTGTATCAAAGAAGGACTCTCTTAAGATCATAATGGCTCTAGTGGCTCATTTCGATTTGGCGTTACACCAAATGGATGTGAGAACTACTTTTCTGGACGGGAATTTAGATGAATAGGTTTATATGGATCAACCTGAAGGTTTCTTGATTAAAGGAAATGAGCGTATGGTATGCAAATTAAAGAAGTCAATTTATAGACTTAAACAAGCTTCCAGACAATGGTATCTTAAGTTTAATGATACCATCACGTCCTTTGGATTTAAGGAAAATACCGTTGATCGATGTATATATCTAAAGGTCAGTGGGAGCAAGTTTATTTTCTTGATTCTGTATGTTGACGATATATTGCTTGCCAGTAATGATCTTGGTTTACTGAATGAAACCAAGAGATTTCTTTCTATGAACTTTGAAATGAAAGATATGGGTGAGGCAACTTACGTGATAGGAATTGACATATTTCGTGATAGATCACGTAGATTGTTAGGGTTATCTCAGAAGGGATATATCGATAAAGTTCTTGAAAGATTTCATATGGCTAAATGTGCGGCCACTCCTGCTCCTATTGGTAAATGGGACAAGTTCAGTGAAAATGATTGTCCACAGTATGCATTAGAAAAGAAAAGAATGGAAAATATTCTTTATGCATCTGTTGTTGGAAGCTTGATGTATGCTCAAACTTGTACAAGACCAGATATTAGTTTTGTAGTTGGAATGTTAGAGAGATACCAAAGTAATCCCGGAATGGAGCATTGGAAAGCTGCAAAGAAGGTTTTAAGGTACCTGAAGGGAACAAGACATTATATGCTCACGTATCGAAGGTCTGATCAGTTAGAGGTGGTTGGCTACTCCAACTCAGATTTTACTGGTTGTGTTGATAGTCAGAAGTCAACTTTTGGTTATTTGTTTATATTAGCCGGAGGAGCAATATCATAGAAAAGCGCCAAACAGACTATCATAGCAGATTCTATTATGGAAGCTGAATTTGTGACATGCTTTGAGGCCACAGTTCATGCTTTATGGTTGCGAAATTTTATCTCAGAACTTGGAGTTGTGGACAGCATTGCCAAGCCACTGAGAATGTATTGTAATAATTCCGCAGCAGTCTTTTTCTCCAAGAACGACAAATATTCTAATGGCGCTAAGCACGTGGAGCTAAAATATTTGGCCGTTAAGGAGGAAGTTCTAAAACAAACAATGTTTATAGAACATATTAAGACTGAGTTCATGATTGCAGATCCTTTGACTAAAGGGTTAGCACTAAAGACATTTAAGGAACATGTTGATCGCATGGGTCTTTGTTGTAATCCCTGAGGTATGTTTGTGGATCTTTATGTTTTTTGTTCTATAACATCTATAGAGATATCACAAATTGTGTTTCTGACATTTTTCCTGCTTACCATCAATTACGTAATTATGAAGATGGATTATTGATGACAGGAATCATCTTTGATAAAGACATTATGGGGATATTACAATTACTTCCTATTATGGATTATAATTAAGTGATTTGCTTGCATTATAATGCATGGAAGGGAAGATGTCACTTTATTGATATTTACCACAATGACTCGTGTTGGTAAGTTATTTAATTATAATATTATTGTAATATCACTAAAGTGTGAATAAGCTAATGTTATGCGCATATAATATTTACCTTGTAAATCCAAATAAGTGTCGTTCATATGGGCCAAGTGGGAGAATGTTAAAATATGTCTCACATGAAAGGGTAATATGGACATTATTTGGACTTAATGAAATTAGGTAGTTATTGGTTTTGGAAGAGATACGCATGGTTACTTAATTAGTGAGAGATAATAGGGGAAGTGGTTTTCCTATTTACCTATTTTTATAGGGAGTAGGATAAGAGTTTGTTTTTAAGTAGAAATTGTCCTCTCTCTACCCACATAATTTTAACCAGATTTTCCATAACATTCTGGCGTAGAAAAGAAAATGGGTGAAGTAAGAGAAATAATTTCTACAAGCTTTCTTCAAGAAGGTGATTTCATTATGGCCGATTCCGGTATGTCTTTTACGAAATATTTTTATTTCCGCATCAAAGATGATCATGTGATTTTCATTATAGTTAAAGATTCTTATTTCAGTAAATTAAATTTATTTTACAACGTATTCCTCAAGGTTGTCTCACGAAAGGGTTTGGCTAGCTTTGACCGTGGTGGGAAGTTGACACCGAGGTACATAGGACCATTTGAGATCCTAACAAACACTACTTGCATAAGAAAAAATTCTTATTACCTAGTTGATTTGGACTCGAGTAAAAATAACAAAAACGTACATATAGTTAGTGGTAACAAAATCATTGTATGAAAATTAAAAAGAAAAACAGGCATAATAAAAAAAACAATAATAATTGAGGATTACTTGATCATTAATTCCAGTTAGCTAAGTAAGCAACTGGGCATGAAAAATAATAAAACTTTGAAAAAAAAAGAGGCCAGAATGTTTTTGTATCATGCATGAGATAATTAATGATTCATTTAATTTTAAGGGATAAAACCTCTTGATTAAGGTCTAAAATTCATATCTAAAGGTCTTATCAGAAAGATGTTACAGATCAACAACCATTTGAGTTGAGTGACGTCAACCATACCACTTCCAGATTCTCTCTATCTCTCCAGAACAATAAAGCTTTTCGAAAAAGCAAAGAACATAAAAGCAAAACTGATAATATAATAAGATAGTACAAGACCTTCAGTGCATTAGACTTGAAATATAGAGCAAACTGTGTGTTGTGTTTCTTATTCTGTCTAGTTAAATTTGTAAACCATGAGGAATTGAAATTATTTCAATTATATTGTTTGCAGATTCAATGAATCATCTGCAGCAAAGCATAGCTTGGATTGAAGCTGCCTTGAATTGTTATATGAAGTTTATTTTGAAAAAGCTTTTGTCAAAAAAAAAGAAAAGAATAGGAAACAGCTAAACATAATAGATTTTTGTTGCTCTATTTTCTCACTTCTAAACAAAAAATGAATCCCATCACCTTATTTCAAAGAAGAAACTATTCAATGGAGTGGTCACGTTTTCTTTTTTCCGATCAGAAAAGAAAAAAATATTATTTTTTTATGTAAACGAATGTATCAAGAATACACAAAAAAAAAAAAAAATTACAAAAGAGATCATGGCCGTCAAATCTCCATATCAACTAGATTGGCACCTGAGTATAAAATAATATTGTGAGACGTTTTCTTATTAAATTACATATATAAATTTTTGTAATTTATGATAAATAATTTTTTTATAATAGTTCAAAATTGTTAAACTTTGTAAGGTACAATCACACGACTTATACTGCAACAAAATGATGATGTAGAGTGATCATTCTATTCAATAATTTCTCGTGTAAAAGTAAAAAATTAGAATGATGTAGAGTGATCGTTCTATTCAATAATTTCTCGTGTAAAAGTAAAAAACCAGAATGAAAAATTCATAAATAAATAAATAAAAAACAAAGAAACAATGATATCACTTTCACAACGTTTTCACACGTCCCCAACTAGACTAGATATGATGGTGGCTTTCCTTTGTTCTTAAACTTTGCATTGCATTGCATTGCATTGTTGTGTTATTCATTAAATATCGTAATTTGGCTCTTTTAAGATCTTATATATAATCATCACTTATACATAAAGCATAATATATATCAAATTGAGTTTAACCATAACAGCTCGAATTTTCATTCTCAAAAGCTTAGCTAGGCTAAATTGGATTCTACAGGTAACCAATGATGCTGCGACAATCATGATTAGCTTCCATTTGATCACCATAATGACAAGGCAGATTAGTACAATAATTCAACTTCTGTGAAATGTCTACTCCAACCTTCCATATTCAATACTAGAGTATGAGTTATAAGAAAATGTTGGACATGTTTATTGCATCTTCTTTGTGATATGTTAAAATACGATAATTTTAAATTTTACAAAATATGATTTTTAAAATATCTTTAGCATTACTTTTAGTTTTATAAAAAACAATGATAGATGTCTTAGTATTACTTTATGTATCACTTGCTTACAAAAGTAGAATTCATATTAGAGAAATTATTTCATGAGACATGTAATAAGTTCGACGTAAATCTTACAAAATATTAAATAAACAATGTTGGGCATATGACTTTCATATCTCATTGTGAGACATTATCCTCTCTCATGGGGTGAGTCTCTCTCGTTACTATAGGATTACAAGTGAGACCTGTCCTCCTACCAAAGGATAGAGTTCAAACTCTAAAGGTCGTATATAAAATGGTGTTTCTATAATTTTATTATGTAAGAGATTTACAAAAAATTTTATTTTTATTGTACATCTAATAATAATTTTTTTTTGTCAGCGAGACATCTAATATTTCCATTGTATAAAGCCCTAATACTTGTGAATTCCTCAGAAGTAGCACATCCACCCTACCTAAGGGAAGCAACATCTTCCTCAAGAACTGAGGAAGTGGTCTGTGAAACAACGGCAAATATGAGGTACGTGAAGTTGGTTATATAATACATGTCTACGTAGAGAAAGACTTTAATATAAAGTGGATGCAATGTCATTTTAGGGTTAGATGGAAAGATGGGTCCCATTGGTGGGCCACATGAGGTGCAAATGTCGGCTCCATGTACTTCCCAACTCAACAGATTTAAAAGGAGGAGACAGAGCACTTCTCTCTCAGCTATTCAATTCCATATAGACAAAATCACAAAGAAGCAAAAGATCAGAGACAGAGAGTGAAAGAAAATGGGTCACCATTCTTGCTGCAATCAACAGAAGGTTAAGAGAGGCCTTTGGTCACCTGAGGAAGATGAAAAGCTCATTAGATACATCACCACTCATGGCTATGGCTGTTGGAGTGAAGTCCCTGAGAAAGCTGGTCTCTCTTCTCTCTCTCTCTCTCTCTCTCTCATATGCATAAATCTACACACACAAATATATATAGCTGCATATAGACGCAAATATATGTCTTAAAATGTTCTTCCTTGTAATGGGTTTCAGGGCTTCAAAGATGCGGTAAGAGCTGTCGTTTGAGATGGATTAATTACTTGAGACCTGATATAAGAAGAGGGAGGTTTACTCCTGAGGAGGAGAAGTTGATTATCAGTCTTCATGGGGCTGTAGGCAACAGGTTTAACACCCTTTATGATCCTCTATTACATTCTCTTCTCTCTCTCTCTCTCTCTCTCTCTCTCTCTCTCTCTCTCTCTCTCTCTCTCTCTTTTGTTTTTTTATAAATTTTTTCCATTGCATCTAATAAGTACTTTTGGGCAGTGCCTTACATATATAGCTGAGTTGCATTCAAGTCTTGGGTAGTGTTTGTAAAATTTGAATGATCGAGTACTCTGAATGGTTATTGTTGAGGGCTGTATGAGAAGTAAACTTCAAGCACAACTGAATTTCCTAAAACCTTCAACATGAAGTTGTTCTGCAATTTTTCTAGATGATACATACATACATATATATATATATTAATATATATGTGTGAGTGTATATATAGATGCATATTTTATTTAGAAGCCGGAAGCAAATTTCACTGTCAAAGTAGTTGTTCTTAGGCACATGTATCACCTGCATTTTGGCAGATGATACAAATGTGACTTTGGACATTAAACTAGAGTGTTGAAAATACATGTAATAAGTATTATATTGTCACACCTTTACCTTCCGTTCCTGTATTTTATACTATAACTCAACAAAAGTATATTTTAACTATTGGGGTCCGCTACATGAATTTTTTTTTGTTGTGTTATTTTACTTTATTCATAAGAGATCTGACCAAATTTTACTACCGTCGTCTATCTAAAAACCCTCATCCTTTATCTGTTTTTATATTTTATGCTACTCCTAATAAAAATATTATTTACTGCTGACTAAAAATAAAATGTTTGGAAATGCTTCCAACGCTGCTCTTTTTGCTTCTTTCAGTACAATTAAGTATTCTAAACTCTAACATGCATGAGGGAATTATATATAGATGGGCTCATATAGCTAGCCACTTGCCTGGGAGAACAGACAATGAGATAAAGAACTACTGGAATTCATGGATCAAAAAGAAGATTCGAAAGCCTTCAACGCCTTCTTCAACTACTGCTGCACCTAGGACTACAACTGATCATCATCAGCATTCCCCATTTGGTTACAGCACAAACCAGCTAGATCTTTTGAATCAAGATTTGGCAACAAAGCCACCAGTTCAAGATACCTTATTTTCTTCTCCTAATCATTTATTCATGTTTGACACTGGTTCAGTACTCGATGGAATTAATAATGGGGATGGTAATGGAAGAACGTCGGGGCTTTTCCAAGAATCAGCAGGGTTGAGCTCTGAAACTTGGCATCTGAACCACCAACAAATTCAAGCACTTCCCCCTCCAGCATCTTTTACAACTGGTATGGACTCAAATTATTTGCCGGTGCCATTGATAGGGAACACGGTGCCCATGGAAGCTCAGTCTTGTATCAATGAGGAAGGAGAGATGGCTATGGAATGCTTACAGAAACAGGCATTGACTGATTGGGTTGAATCTCAACAGTGCCCAGGTTTTCTCTTTTGGGACCAGGATGAAGGACCACTAGGTGGGGAAGAAATTGGACCAACTTCATCAAACTTGGGAGCTATGCTATCTTCTTATCCTTCATCTTTATAAGATATTTATGATGGTGATGAATTTCCCCCCCTCCCTCACTTTTTTTCTCTCTGATTACTGAAACAATTTGTTTTTCTTTGATTTCCTTTTTTGTGCTAATATTTTCATTGGTGAGATAGTGAAATGAGAGGAATTGAAATGCAGTATCAGCATGCATGCAATGTTTTCTTGGTCTATGAAAAAAAAAAGAATAAATTAAGGCAAGAATCAGCAAAGGTTGATGGGTGATATGAAATGGTGTTTGCTATGTGTTTGGTTCATGTTGTTGAATAATACTAATGGTTTTGCTTTTCCACTTTTGAAGCCTTTTCCTTTCAAGTGACAAACCTGATAGATTCCCACGTACATCTCACATGGATTGGAAAAAGGAATGAAAAATGAAAAGGCAAAGGAAAAATTTATGTGTACGAGAGCTTATGTGAAAGGAATTGACTACAAATCCAGTAGTGTTTCGACTAAGAAATGGTAACATTTTTTTTTCTCTCTCTCTAAATGCATGGCAAGTTGATGAGAAAAGGTTGTAGTTAGCCCCATTTAACGAACGAATTTTATTGAAAATTAGCATGATTACCTGATTTCAGCAATTATTTTAATCAAATTCTCTCAGAATTCTTGCTAGAGTGGTTTTAGGACATTTGGAAATGTAGATTTGAGAAAAAGAATGATCCTAACAAAAAGTTAAAAACTCATCCAATTTAAATCAGTTTAATAAGTCAAAATTGGGTATATTGATAGAGGTTTTGGATCATTTTTTTTTCAATTATATTTTTTAACCTAACATGAGATCGTAACAAAAAAATGTGGTCCTATCCGAGTGGGTACTGTAAGTACTTACTGTTTACTCAGTTGGCATGAGTTGAATCCTGATTTTACACTTATTGCCTTTCTATTATTGAGTGGCCTCATTTTACCTATAAATAAGGTTCTTTATTGTACAGTTCAATTACACAAAAATATATACAAATATTTACACAGTTCTTTTCTTTTCTTTATTTCTTTATGGTATCAGAGTTAGGCCAGAGATCCAACCTTGAGCTAAATGTACGGGATCGCTCACCTGGCTTTCCTTCGCGGGCAATGTAGTCTAAGAGGCGTGTTGGATTATCTCACATCGCCCTTCTCTAACTCCTCTGGTCTATTTATATGGCTGATTGCCCCTCTCCTTAACACCTGGATTTTAAGGAGCTGAATGGGTTGGGTTTCTAATTTTCAACAAATCCTCTGTAAAATATTTACACAGTTCTTTTCTTTTCTTTATTTCTTTATGGTATCAGAGTTAGGCCAGAGATCCAACCTTGAGCTAAATGTACGGGGTCGCTCACCTGGCTTTCCTTCGCGGGCAATGTAGTCCAAGGGGCGTGCTGGATTATCCCACATTGCCCGTCTCTAACTCCTCTGGTCTATTTATATGGCTGATTGTCCCTCTCCTTAACACCTGGATTTTAAGGAGTTGAATGGGTTGGGCTTCTAATTTTCAACAAATCCTCTGTACTAGCATGCACATACACAAATAATAGTTAGCTTCTTCCTCCCCATCACAGAATGTACAAGAGAGAAAATTCATTGAAAGATCCATGCAGAAGTTTTTCAGACAAAGTCAAGTTGAATGGCTTTGAGAACTCGTACATTTTCTTCTTCTGGTTGCTCATTGGAAGGAACTAGATCAAAAAATTTAATTAATCACTGTTGACTTGATACATGGACCTTTCTTCAGCATTTACTCCGCCAAGGGTTGTACTTTGGTTAATATTCTTGAATACCAGGCCACCCAATGGTGAGGAGGACTCTAGGATGAGGGGTAAATTTGGATATCGAGATAGATTAAAATTCATATGTGAGCTTACTGTTGGGAGGTGGAGGTGACCATCCACTTAGCAAGTACAAGTTTTGTATGAAACGATTGTGATAGAAGCAAGTAAGATTTATCTATTCAAGGAACAAATCACTCCATGTGCTTTCTCATTATTAGTCATATTTATATATTTATATATGTATTAATTTTGATATTTTCTCTCACTTGGATGTAGGCATAATAATTAATAACAATGTGGCTATTGGTAAAATGTCAATACCCTTAATCATTGCCCAAATATAGAGTTAAACTGCAATTATTAATGACTGTTACTGCTTAAGTGGTTAAACTCCATTTAAGAAGGGACCATCTTCTTGCCTCTTATTTTAAACATCTAAGGATGGGACATAAATTTGTGTCTCCATCTACTATCCTAAAGGTCTGAATTTATTTTATTTTGAAGATGCCTGAACAATTATATTTTTGTTGAAAAATTATTTAAAAAGAAGAAAAGAAGAAAAGAGAAAAAGGTGAATGGGATGTCTCTTGAACGTTGATCATAGAGAACTTTTGTAATGTCAGACAAACTCGCCTTTCAAAATGGACCCTGTATTAAGACAACCTGAGTTCAAAAGCTTGACAATGTTGGTTCTTCCTTATCTGAGAGTGGATTGCGAAGGTTCAAGCATACTATGGGAGGACCATTTACCTTACCTATATATTCCACATATGTGTGTAGGAGTAATACCCCTTGCCAAGAGCCCCTCCAACAGGTTAACCATTAAGCTAGCTGAAGAAGAGTCAAACTTTTTTGCCATCTAAAAATAGCTACCCAAAATGATTGTTTATTTCTTAAAGTAATTCTGATAATAAAAGTTATTTTAATTATGTTAAAATTAAATTTTAGCAGTGTTAGAATATCAAAAAATTATTTTTTGAATTTTCTACTCTAATGTTGAAAGTTATTTTTAAAATTTTTGATTCAAAAAATAGTTTTGGTTAAATTTGAGCTATTAAATTGAAAGGATCTGTACTATTCAAATTATGACAACCTACTAAAAGTCTTATTAAATTTGAAAAAAAGTTTGATAAACTCAAATTTTGAGAGAATATTTAAAAAACTATTGAAGCTTATCTTTTTAAATGGTCGGCCAAAATTTGAAGATACGAACTCCAATTACTCTTAGGTTGGAGCAGCTCTTATTATATTAATAAGTAATGAAATATATATATATATATATATATATATTTTAATGATCTAAAACATTTTCTTAAATCATTTTATTAATTTAACAAAAAAAGATAACAGTATATTAATTAATTAATTATAATAACATTTTGATAATGTCATGATATAGATATTTATTATTATATTAATTATATTTATGAATATTCTTAACCCTTTTTTTTTTATTGTGTTTTGTTCAAAAGTGGAGAAGCAATTCTTCGGCAAGATTATAAGCCATTGAGAAAAGATGAAAAACAAAGTTAGAGAAAAAAAGGAGTCAAGATGAGTGAAAATGAGCTTATTTATATAAGGGCATGGAGTTATTAAAACAATGATCATTATTGTTGGAAAAATGGGTTATTTCGAGTAGATTTTTTGGTCATCTTTGCACTAAAATTAAAATAGATTATACACATTATTTTAGGTAAGTTCACATAAAAATGTATTACCTTCCATAAGAAAATAAAGAATATATATTGAATTGCTTAAAATCAGTAAAGAATGAATGAGAAATTACCTCCAAATATCACCACTTGAAAATAGTAACAATGTGCTGATAACTGGTTAAAAAGTGCATATTTATTTATTTAACCCTAGATATTCTTGCACTTTTATTATTTTAATTTCTCCAATCTATATGCATTTCCTAGTTAATTCTTATTTTATCTTTTTGCAGAGAAAGCTCGTCAAAGTTGATGATTTAATGGTGGATTTGGAGTAAAAGGAAAATATTGGGCTTTGAAGTGCTAAAAGAAGTGGAAAACAAGGGATTTTGGGTTAGAAGAGAGGCTGGATCCATATGTTGGTGGACTAGGGCCTATTTTAGCATTGTAGGCTTTATTTTGGAGCACTTTAGACTCCCTTTTTGGGCCCCTAATGTCTAATTACGGGATTTTATTCTTTTTTCTGAATTCTTATTTGGTGGGGGGCATTTTTGGAAAGAGGGGGATATTATTGTGAACTAGTGTTTTGGAAAAGGTGGAGGCCGTTCTTGGAGATAGAGGGAGGCTAGAGGAAGAGAAGAAGGAAGGAGACAACTCAAAAGAAGAAGATGAAGAATTCCATGGCTATGGTCTCCTCTTTCACTATCATGGGCTAAGTTCTCTCATTCCTAGGGTTTAGATGAAACCCTAGTCAAGTAATATTGTTTCTTTGTATTTTATTTTTGGGTTAATTAGTCTTGGATGTTGATTGTATAACATTGGGATTTTATTAAAGCATTGATCGTATTATTCAATTGCACATAATCAATTTCTGTGATTTTGTTTATGTGGTTATACAATAGTAATATGTGTACATACATCAAAACCGTAGGACGAGTCATAACTCAGGAAAAACAAATTGTGACTATGACCTTAGAATTAGCGTAGACAATTTGTATTGACCAAAGATGATTCGTGCTTAGGGTTTTGGTGCGTGATTTTCTTGATGATTGTATTGAGGCTTGTAGCCAAAATATGTTTTTTACATCCAAATTGAATGACCCAATAATTAATACAATTGAAGCTAGTTACAAGATTAGTGGTGGATTCAACGCCCTAGGAATTCTCTTTTAATTTGATTCCTCATTAATTCAGTTAAATATTTGATTTAAGTATAGTTTTCATTTAATTTTAGGAAAGAAAATCAACAACAATCAATCTTTGTTAATTTGAATTGAAATCAATCTCAACTTTGGTTTTTAAACAATTAACAGTCTCTGTGGGTTCGATCCTTACTTCTCTACTATACTAGGAGTTTAGTTTGGTAATTTTATTGATTTCCACGACAGATCATGTGCCTCGCACCAAACCGGGCCTGAGTCGGGTAGGACTTGGGCCTTGGCCCGCAGTATATATATATTTTTTGGAGAAAATTTATTTAATTTTTTCAGTTATTACCAATTCAAACAGTTGTGACTGTTAGCAAATAATTGCACCAGTTTAAACATGTGTGTCTGTTCACCATGAATAGATACAACATTTGGGCTTTGTGGCTGTACTGAACAGTCACAAAATAGTCTATATAAACTTAGTTCGTCTCATCATTTTGTATTCAATTCAGGCACAAGTTAGTACATATAGGCCTGGTCGGGTTGGACTTGGGCCTTGGTGCGTAATGTATATATATTTTTTGGAGAAAATTTATTTAAGTTTTTGAATCATTACCAATTCAAATGGTTGTGACTGTTAGCAAATAGTTGCACTAGTTCAAACATGTGTATTTGTTCATCATGAATAGATACAACATTTGGACTTCGTGGCTGTACTGAACAGTCACGAAATAGTCTATATAAACTTAGTTTGTCCTCATCATTTTGTATTCAATTCAAGCACAAGTAAGTACATATAGGCCTGGGTCGGGTCGGACTTGGGCCTTGGTCCGTAGTGTATATATATTTTTTGGAAAAAATTTATTTAAATTTTTGAATCATTACCAATTCAAACAGTTGTGACTGTTAGCAAATAGTTGCACCAGTTCAAACATATGTGTCTGTTCATCATGAATAGATACAACATTTGGGCTTCGTGGCCGTACTGAATAGTCACAAAATAGTCTATATAAACTTAGTTCGTCCTCATCATTTTATATTCAATTCAAGCACGAGTTAGTACATATAGGCCTGGGTCAGGTTGGACTTGGGCCTTGACCTGCAATATATATATATATTTTTTGGGAAAAATTTATTTAAAATTTTGAATCATTACCAATTCAAACAGTTGTGACTGTTAGCAAATAGTTGCACCAGTTTAAACATGTGTGTTTGTTCATCATAAATAGATACAACATTTGGGCTTCGTGGCTGTACTGAACAGTCACGAAATAGTCTATATAAACTTAGTTCGTCATCATCATTTTGCATTCAATTCAAACACGAGTTAGTACATATACATATAGTTTGAAAAAGTTTTTCAACTAAAAGTTTGGTTCACTAGGCACGCAAATTACAGTGTTTTTTCTGCGTGAGTCAAGATCATTGTATCTTGGAAGTAAGTGTCCAAGGGCTCGTAAGTACCACTACGAGAGTCATAAATTGCTTTAAGGACATAGTGTCATACGCTAACATTGATCACATCTAAATTTTGGTTCTGCCATCTTACTATTAGTCAGAATTTTATTATTTTCTGTATTTTATCAATAAGTTCAATTCTGTATAAGTTTCAATTAAATATTATTTTTCAGTTTATCAAAATCAATTAGGCTTTTATAAACAGTTTCTATTTTACTATAAATAAATTTGTTTTTTCTCGAATAAAATTAATAGAGATCTTCTAACAATTATAAATTGACTGTTAAAAAATCAAATTCAAAAAAATATATTGTTAAAATAAAAAGTAATATTAGAGTTGATATTCAAAAAGTGACTATATAAAATAAATATAAAAGGTTTTATCTAAAATAATTAGCCAAAATGACAAGCAGTTGATGCTCTACCGACTCTTTCTTTTTCTTAAAGTTTTCAAGTTATTTTGTTTACTACTTTCGGAAGTGGCTTGAATAAATTAGTTCCAATAATCTTGTAAATCCAATGTTTGAAAAAAAAAAAAGGCTCATTAATAATATTAAAAATAAATAATGACTCATAAAATTAATAAAGTAATAAAAGAGGAGGATTGAAATTATTAATCTTATCACTATTAGTGAAAGAAATAGTTACTTCACCATTATTCAATTTATAAAACACAACTACACGAGTGGAATCTATTATTTATAAATTTATTATATTATCTCACTGGTAAGAGAAGTGAGATCAAAGTGAAATAAAAAATTGTGGGGTTCTCTCTTCATGAACTCTTCTGTTAATTGATTCTTAGCATCTTCTATTAATTGATGCAAGTTGGAGGATGTCAAAGGACTTGTGCAGTAGATATTTTGTACTTCTTTGGAGTATTGATCACACACACATGGTCTGTCTGTAGGGTGTTTGGAGTATAAAGTTGGTAAGGTAATCACTCTAGCTTTTATGTCAGAGAAGATTTCAAATTTTACGTATTTATATTATAATTAAATTAAAAGTTTAAGATTAAAAAAAATTTATCTTTATAAAATGTTCTAAATTTTATATATTTTGTAGTATAATCAATGTTAAAGTTTAAGGTTAATAAAAATCTAACTCTTTAAAAAAGTTTAATATAGACTCTTGTGAAAAAAAAATTAATTCTATTAATAAATTTAATACAGTATAATCAATTTATACTGTTTTCTAATATTTTATTTCTATTTATTTAGATTAAAAAAATTTATGTAAAATTTTATTATTAGAATTTTATTTAATGTATATATCTCTGTTATTAGAAAATGATTAGATTTTATATTATAAAAGTAAATATAATATATATATATATAAGGAAACAAAGTAAAAAGAATTACATTAATATTAAGAAAAAAAAGCTTCATGTAGAGTTGTCACTTCGTTTTAGGCCTCTAATTATATAGAGTCATTCCTGTTTGTTTCATTACAAGAAAACATGCCTTTGGTAGTGCAGGAAAAAAAAATCAATGGAATGGTAGCATTCGCGCTACTGTCATGTGATTTGTTATTTTTGTAAGATTTACATAAGTCTCGCAATGATACTCAAATCACAATACCAGTAATATGGTGTTAGTGTCTCATAATTTTTTTCTTTGATGGTGAATAAATACCATCGCAAAAGGAATAATACTTAACTCTAAATTAAATTAAAAAAACTTTCTCTTACTTAAATACGTATCTTAATTAATTATAATCTGTTACGTATATACTATTATTTTTTTATTTTATTTAATTTTAATTTTTTATTAAATAATTATATAATATTCATGTAATTATATATGTAATAAATTAAAATTATAATGTGTATTCAGGTAGGAGAAACATTCTCCTATCCAATTTAGAAGCAAAGTATTATCTTCCCTAAAGGTCTCAAAAACCTGCAGCAAAATAACAACGGTTTTGAAAACGCCTACAAATTAACAGATGTCTATATAACTGCCAATTTTTGGTTGCCAAAAGTCATATTTCTTCTATTATTTGTACTAATATGTATAATTAATGGAGATGGTATAATCACAAAATTTCCCTTCAAAGTTGTAATGACTCTAGTCTTTGTCTCCTTTTCTTGGTGAAAAGAAAGATTTAAAGACAAGACAGAGGACTAATTACTTTTTCCTTCCCTGGTGTCACAGCCAAAACATCAGGTCCCCCAAGAATGAATTCATTATTACGAGGATAAGATTGGTGACCACCAATTTAAACACCTTATAGGAAAAAGATAAATTTATTCTATACTCAACTCATTCAACTCATGTCTAATGATAAATAGAATTTCATACATACCATAATTCATATATATATAACAAGACATCGTTTAAATGACGGTATAAGAGAATTTGATAAGATAATCTTATACGGTAAGGTAAAGAGTATTGAATAAAATGACTCTTGTCATATTTCAAGTTTAGTATTTTCAATTAGCTTAGATAACTATAACATGTAAATCATTTATATCTCATCCCGAATATGATATAATCTATATTAATTAAAGAAGTGATTATATATGATTAACATATCCAATCCTACTTTTTTATCAAATCATTCAAACAGGACCCAAATGCTTGATTTGAAAGTTTTTCATGCCACCAAGTGTTGGGTTGATCATGTTCAGATTAGGATAACTTCAATTGAACTCTTGTGCAAAACTTAAGATTCATCCTAACTTTATTAACACGGGCCCAAGTTTGGTTTTCAGATTATAGCTAGTTTGAATGGAAGACATTAGAGAAAAAAAGAAAGAAGTAAAGGATCCTCTTTCCTTTTTGGGAATTTTAAGATGATGAAACGGAGAGAAAATAGAGCGCAAGGATGTTTTGCAAGCGAGGGGGGGGGGGGGGGGGGGGGTTGCTCGTCTTTCTTTTTAAATTCTCAATCAACAAGGGGAAGTGAAAATCAAATTTCCTTTCCTTTTTTTTACTTACCAAAAAAGGATTTTCTTTCTAAGAAACTATTATTACCTTCCCTTTTGTTTTCTCTAAGCAACAAATCTTTTGTTATCTAATACATACAAACTGTCACATAAGATTTCTGAGTAAATTCTTTATTATCATTAAAAAAAAACCTTTGTTTTATTTTATTTCCAAAACTCCAACATTAACTCTAGACGCTGCTCTGAGTCAAACTCGACATCCTACAAAGGGTGAGATCTCTGCCAAGTGACCCTGCAAGTGGATATCTCGAAGAGTAATGCTAGTCTTACCTTCATATTTTATCAAAGTGTTTACCTTCATGAGTTGATAGTATTGTATTGGCTGGATATCACATCATGACACATCATGATGTGATATCTATCATGATGTGATATCCAGTCAATACAACACTGCTAACTCATGAATGTAAGTATTTTTGGTAGAGTTTTTAAATAAGCCTAGCATTATTGTATCTCGAAAATGGACTATTAGTTAATTTTTTGGGATTTCTCATAAGAGTTTCTGATTGGTTGAACTGTTTAAAAGTTTTATCAGGAATATGTAAATGTTGAGAACATGTATCTATTCAGATTAAGCAGCTGCTTGAAATAAGCGTCTAATAAAAAAAAACATTTGGTTATTTAGTAAAAAAGGTTAAAAAGCGATTCTAAAATAATAAAAGGATAAAAAGAAATGAAAAAAGAATTAAAAAATTAAATAGTAAAAAATTCATAAAGTAACATTTTCAATTCAAAAAATTTATGATATATTTTTTCTATCATGAATTGGTCCAAAAGACACATAATGTTGGTCGATACTTGATTGTTTAAAATATGGGTATGGCCTCAGCCCACAATTAAAAGGGCCCATATTTGGCTAGTCTAAGCCCAATATACAATGCTTCATAGAGCTTAGTTATAAAATCCACATGTACTTGGCTTTAGGGTTTTCTGCAACAAACGATAACAAGTAACCGATTTGTTGCCCCTTTCTAACTACGTTGTCTCCCTCTCGTCTCAACCATGGTAACTCACACAATCTCTATACATGATATATATCTATATATCTTCATTCATTTCTAAGGACAAGTTTTTTGTTTAAATCATTCTGATATGTCTTGTCATGTTGGTCAATTAAATCAAGCCCATAAATTTTAAGAACTTTCTTAATTTGGTTTATTTAGTCCTAATAATATTTGAAGTCTTTTTTGATAGTCCTAATTGTAATTGGACTAATATTCTAATGAGAGTTAGCTTTCTAATTATAGTTAAATAAGATATATTAGTTTGTATGAGATTAGATGTCCTAATCAATATAGGACTTAGAGTCAATGTTATGTATATGTGGGTCTCTGAGCCACAAAAATAATAAGTGGTGGTCGAAAAAATAGGCCATGAGCCGAGAGCCTGCACCATGAGAGTGCGTGTTTATGTAGCAAGCTGATTTGTGGCTGCCATAATTGTGTGTACCTATAGATCTGAGAATCATGGGAGGTTATACTAATCCATTTGTGAGTGTGGGATTTTATACTGCTTAAATATAATAATAGAAGTTTACTTTGTGGTTGAAGAACGAAACAATTTCATCTTCTTGTCTTTTTTTATTTTTTCTACTTTGTTTCTTTTTAGTTTTACAATTAGTATCGGAGCGATTTTAAATCCTACATTTGGTATCAGAGTAATTTTTGGGTCCTACATTTGGTATCAGAGCCAGTTACGATCTTGGGGTAACTTATCAGAGCAAAGTTCAATCTTGGGGTAACTTATCACGATCTTAGGTAACTTATCAAAGTTGCAGAAAATCAGAGTTTGGTCTTGTTTCTAAATTATTGCAGAAAATTGTTATTCTCGTGTTACTCAAGGTTGAGGTCTTGAGTAGTTTGTTGAATAGCTGTTCAATTGAAATTTTATGGTTATTTGTATCAGAAAGAAAGATCTTGTGTTGGTACAAATACTTGTGAAGCAAAAACAAAAAAATTTTGGTTTAATCGATAGGGAGGCCAACTTGATCAGATTGAAAGAAGAAAAAAAAGAGGACGTCGAAATCAATTTTTGGATAAACTCAGGTACGTAATTTAAATAAATTGTTGATTTGAAATTATGTAGAAAGTTTTGGTTAATGGACAAAAGTTTAAGATTTTAAGAGTATATGGTCAGAATATTGATGAGTGGTTACATCATGTTACACTCTATTTTAATACTGGCAATGTATTTAATGTTTTAGATATTACACTGAAGTGTTTATCAAAAGAACTTTATGAGAAAAAAGTTAAATTGTTCTACCAGATAATAAGGAAGACAATCCATTGGGCACATTGGAATAATTTTCTTTGCACACAAAATTATCCACCACCACATAAGTTTTGGTTTAATCTTATTTCGGCATATAAAATAAATCGCAGAACGGTTATAAACCTCTCATAGACAGATATTCGGTGGTTGATTTTGAAAGAGATAAGTTTGACGAAAATAAATAGATTGATAGTTCAAAATTATTTTCAGAATTCATTCCAATTTTGGATGATTCATATGATGTGTTGAATTTAGATTTATATGATATTGACTGCTTCGTCAATATTTCTGAGGAAGAAAATATTAGTTGTGAGGAAAGAAATATTTTGAAAGTTGAAGAAGATGAAAATAATTGTATTGTTGAAAGTTTGACTTTGGCTCATAGTGATGAAAATTTAAATTCGTTAGAAATTTCTTTTGGTGAATTGAGAGATGTTAAAGAATTATTTTAGTCTAATCAATTTGAGAATTTAATTGTTGAGAAAGAAGAAAATTTTATATGTTGTGGTACTGATGTAGTTGAAGATTTTGAAAATTTTGGTCTTACTATTTTGTTTGATTTGTCAAGCACGTTGGAATCAAAACATGGTGAGATTAAAGAACGTTCCAATCCAGAGTTTGTTGATTTTATTGGTATTGAGAATTTTATTATTCGAGGCCATGTTAATTTTGTGAAGACAGAATTTTTGAGAATTAAGAAGCCCAAGTTGTCTGAAATTTATGATTTCATCGGCGTTGATAAATTCTTGTCGTACTACAATATTGGTTTAGATCTTAATAATTTTATTGGTGCAGATTTTGGTTAAAAGGAAGATTTTGTTATTCTAAAATATTGGCAGGCTTTGCATCATTATGATGATGAAATTATTGACACGGAAAATTGTTTTACTGATTTTGATTTTGAATGGATGAGTATGGATTTGTTCTTTGATCGTGCTGGACAAGCTGAGAAGTTGTATGCCAAATACAATATTCGACCACATTCGCGTGTGAAGATGAAAACAAATGACTGTTCTAGATTGTTGTCGCAAAAGCTTCTTACAGTGACATAAATTGTTTTGAAGATTCTTGCTCATAAAGGTGTTGGTGAAGCTACATTGGCAAGCTTGGTTTAAGGGAGGTATTGTTGGCCAATTAAACCAAGCTCATAAATTTTAGGAAGTTTCTTAATTTGGTTTATTGAATCCTAATAATATTTGGAATCTTTTTGGGTAGTCCTAATTGTAGTTGGACTAATATTCTAATGAGAGTTAGTTTTCTAATTACAGTTAAATAAGATATACTAGTTTGTATGGGATTAGATGTCCTAATCAATATAGGACTTACAGTCAATGTTATATATATGTGGATTTCTGTCACATTGAGTTGTAAGCTACAAAAATAATAAATGGTGGTCGAAAAAAGAGGTCGTGAGCCGAGAACCTGCACCGTGAGAGTGTGTGTTTATGTAGCAAGCCAATTTATGGCTGCCATAATTGTGTGTGGCAATAGATCCGAGAATCATGGGAGGTTATATTAATATATTTGTGATTGTGGAGTTTTATATTGCTTAAATAAAATAATTAAAGTTTACTTTGTAGTTGAATAACAAAACAATTTCATCTTTTTACCTTTTTTTATTTTCCCTACTTTGTTTCTTTTTAGTTTTACAATTAGTATCGAAGCGATTTTAAATCCTACATTTGATATCAGAGTAATTTTTGGGTCCTACATGTCATTTTCTCCTCAAATTATTCCAGAAAAGAACCACCAAAAGATCTCCACGTACATCTTCTAAGGTCTCAAACTATTTTTCTTGTTTTCTTTCTTCTTCTTCGTCTTCTTCTTCTTTCTCTCTCTCTCTCTCTCTCTCTCTCTCTCTCTCTCTCTATATATATATATATATATATACACATATTCTCATGCATATATGCCAAGATATATTCATATTTATTTATTGATTTGACTTTCTGTTCAAATCTCATTTGAAAATTTTCTACTCAATGTTGTAGAAGGAGTTTGCTATGCGAAGAAAGATTTTAATTTGGCTAAACATCCCGAAATTGAAATGCCGAATTTGCAGGTGATAAAGTTGATGCAGAGCTTCAAGTCGAAGGAGTAGGTACGCGATACCTTTGCATGGATGCACTACCACTAGTACCTCACCAACGATGGCATAGAATTCCTCAGAACACACCTCAACTTGCCCTCCGAAATTGTCCTTGCTACTTTGAATAAATCCGTTAAGCCTCTCGGTCGACCAATGGGTGGCCCTCTAGGCGATCGCCTCTGGTAAATGTTTATATATATTGATACGCCATAAAGTGACAGACCAGTTTCGACATGACACATGAATACACAGAGTGCCCACACATACAGAACAGCCAGAGCTCAACCATCCAGAACAAGCTTATATATGTAAGGTTTAGAGCCCCTTTGCTTGGGGCCCCGCACAAACTTCGGTCTCATCTTCAGAGTAGAAGGCATTATGCACATGCACGAAAGGGTCCCGAGCTAATCACTGCCTCAGGTACCCTACAGAGTTAAGGATAAGGAAACAGTGTGCAACAAGAAAACTGTCATTCATGAATATCATTCACTTCCTATTCTCGCGGAGCACAGTGATCAACATGGTAATTGCTATTATTTGATAACAATCAAATATGTACTTCTACGCGGCCGAATCCTAATCAACTTAAGAAACTTACAACCTATAAATAAATCCTAAGGTACGTTTGTCAATTAGAGTCATTCAATTACTTTCAATTACAGTCTTTTCTTTATTTTTACTAACTTCATCATCGGGGTGGTTACCACCGGAGCTAACCCGGTGGCCCTCTGATCTTATTCTTTGAGTGTTCGACAGGCAACGGAGAACGGAATTCTCACTGATCAAAAAGTGCAGTATCAGTTTGGCGTCGTTTGTGGGAAATGAAAAATCGTTTCTTGCTAAGATTCTTTCTTCGACGAATAGACTTTTTGTCTTTCTCACTAAAAGACCATGGCTCCCAATCTTCGTCCAAGGAAGAACCCTCAAAACCGGCCATCGGTCAGAAAAGGAAAGGGGCATGCATCCGACCCTATGCAGCAACAACTCGATCGAGCCCAGTGACAGACCAATTAGATGCAGGAGCAGCTTTTCTCCATCTCTAGAACTTTGGCGTTGCTTACCCAGAGCTCTTGGAGCAATCCCACTCATCTTTCCACCAGCGCGACTAATGTGGGGACACAACCTCCCACTATCGCTATGGGCAGAAGACCCCACGTGGACACTCTCGGTGAACAACCAGTGCACTCACAAGATACCATTCACATAGAAGGAGATCCCTATCCATCCACTGTTGCAGGCAGAGAGGTGTCTGCCTTTAATCCGACTGTTCATTACCAAAGTAGGACAAAGGTCTCGACTCCGGTAGGTTCAGGGGCCAACCTAGAGCTGCATGAGTTTCAGCCTCAAATGGCACTGGTTCCCCCGATCCAGGAAGATCGACATCCTCTCCTTATTGCTGGATAGAATCATCCCCTCCATATAGGGACAGAGGCTGCAAAGCAAGGCCAATAGCAACTGGCACAACCTAGAGGCCCATAAATGGTCGAGGAAGTAGCAGACTCTATGGACCACACTGCCATTACTAAGGGTACTTACCTCCTTCTAGAGCAAGATGAGCTAACAAGGCTGCTTGGGAGGTTCACCACGCCATTCACTCTTGTTATAATAATGGAAAAATGGCCAAAGAAATTTATTGTCCCAAAATTTACTCTGTACGATGGATCTGAGAATCCAGGAGACCATTTCTCTCACTATCAACACACTATGGAGCTACATGGTGCCACCGATGCTTTTATGTGTCGCAACTTTGTAATCGGCCTCAAGGGTACAACTCTAAAGTGGTTCCACAGTCTCCTTCAGGAGTTTGTCATCAACTTCTACGAACTCAGCAAGCGGTTCCTTGGTCGGTTCATGACTAGCAGATGGTTGAGGAAAAGACTAGAATTTCTGCTAAACATAAAGCAAGCCAAAGGTGAGTTGCTTTGAGAATACATCGCGCGCTTCAACGTAGAGCTCACAAAAATCACAGATTGTAACCTGAGCTTCCTAGTAGCAGCCCTCACCTCTGGCTTAGTGTTGGGGGGCTTTCAGGATTCCTTAACAAAGAGTCTTCCCACTGACATGGCAGCACTCATGAAACGAGCTCAAAAGTACATAAACTTGGAGAAAGCAAAGATATCCTCACGAAAAGTTAAAGAACAGACTCAAAAGGACGATCACAAAAAAGACTCCAGTGCAACCAGAAAGAGGGTCAAGAGTCCCGATAAAAGAACGGCATCCAGGATGCTGAACAACGTTAATACTGGAAGGTATGGCATGTACACCCCTCTGAATGCCTTCCTAACTCATATACTCCAACAGGTACAAGCCCGAGAAGATTTGAAGTGGCCAAATCCACTAAAGAGCAATCCCGACACTAGGGACCATAACAAATACTGTGACTTCCACAAAGATCACGGGCATACTACCGACGAATGTAGAGCCCTCAAATAGGAGATTGAGCAGCTCATTAGGCAAGGGCGACTGCGGGAGTTTGTTAGACATGACGGAAGGTAGAACCCCCACAATGACAAGCCGCAGTAGAGGAGGCAGAAATAGAAGGCCGGCCAGAACAAGCCACAACAACAAAACCATCAGGTCATCTTCGTCGTCCACTCTAATAACCCCATCACGAGAATGTCTAACCGACCAAGAAAACACTACGCTCCGAAGGCTAAGACTACTCCTAGAGTCGTCTAGATCTCAGCAGTTGAGAAAATGCTGAAGCCAGCACTTGGAATCTAATTTTCAAAGTTGGATCTTGTAGGGGTGCACTGCCCCCACAGTGACACCCTCGTTATCTCACTCAAAATTACTAACTTTGAGATCAGAAGAGTCTTGGTGGACACGGGGAGCTTTGCCAATGTACTATTCTACGAGCCTCTTAAGCACATGAAACTCAATTCTAACGATATCAACAGCACCACCGTGATAATGGCAGGATTTGATGGGAACCTCAGCGCCCCGTTGGGTAATATTGATCTACCAACGACGGCAGGAAAAGGGGACGGATAGAAGACCTTAATCTTAGAATACGTGGTTCTGGATTCTAAGTCCCTTTACAATGTTATCATCGGAAGGCCTTGGCTTCACCAAATAGGAGCGGTCACCTCGACCCTCCACCAATGCCTGAAGTATGTGCACAACAATGCGGTTCATACCATCAAAAGGTGCCAGCCAATTGCCCGAGAATGTCACGCTCTCGCGCTGAGAGATACGGATCCCAAATAGAAATCACAGCATCCTTGTGAAGGTAGGAGACTAGCCTTTTCCCATCTTCATGAGACAAAAGAGTGCCCCTCCAAAATTGATGAACCACTAAGCCCCAAGGGAAGGGACAGTAGGGCCAAGCCAATGGAAGATCCCTTTAAAGTGCTCGTCAATCCCGAAAGAGGAGGACAATACTTGCAGATCAGTTCAGACTTGTCATCTTCCGAACAGAAAGAGATGGTGGAATATCTAAAGAACAACATTTCTGTGTTTGCTTGGGAAACTAAAGATATGGAAGGGATATACCCCAGCCTTATCTCCCACAAACTAATGACCGATCCTGACCACCCTCCTGTAAGACAAAAAAGGATAGCGTTTGCTCCAAAGTGCCATAAGATCATTAACGAAGAAGTGTAGAGGTTGCTGAATGCCAAAATGATAAAGGAAGTGTTTTACCTAGAATGGCTCGCCAATACTGTTCTTGTCAAAAAGAAAAACGGCAAATGGAGGGTCTATGTCAACTACACAGACCTCAACAAAACATGTCCTAAAGATAGTTTCCACTTTCCGAGGATAGACCAGCTAGTCGATGCGACAGCAAGCCACGAACTCATGAGTTTCATGGACGCCTACTCAGGATATAACCAGATCCAGATGTACCATCCAGACTAAGAGAAGACAACATTCATATCCGAACGAGGTCTCTATTGCTATAGAGTGATGTCGTTCGGTTTGAAGAATGTTGGGGCTACATATCAACGCTTGGTAAACAAGATGTTCGACCCTCTGATCGGCGATATAATAGAGGTCTATATATATAAATGACATGCTGGTCAAAATCCTACAGAAAAGCAGCCACATCTAGCATCTAAGCCAGACATTCGAAATCTTGAAACAACACAGAATGAAACTGAATCCCTTGAAGTGAACCTTCAAAGTAACTAAGGGAAAGTTCTTAGGTTTTCTGGTTTCCCAGAGGGGTATTGAAGCAAACCCTACACAAATCAAAGCTTTAATTGAACTGGAGTCGCCAAAAACCAAGAAAGACATTTAGGCATTGAATGGGAGGATCGCGACTCTGAACCGGTTTATCTCCAAGTTTACCGATCGTTGTCTTCCATTCTTTAAAGCCTTGATGGGGAATAAGGCCTTACAATGGACCGGCGAATGTGAAAAAGCCTTTCAAGAATTGAAAGCAGTATCTAGCCTCCCCCGAACTCTTTTCAAAGCCAGTTCAGGGATAGAAATTGCTCATATATCTAGCGGTTTTAGAAAATGCTGTCAGTTCTGCATTGGTCAAACAGGATAAGGGAGTTCAGAAGCCTATTTTTTATGTAAGCAAAGCGCTCCTAGATGCAGAGACAAGGTACCTGATGAGTGAGCAAAAGTGCACTCTAGATGCCCTATTATTTGATTAAAATGCTAGAAAGTGAATAAAAATACTGGGATATAATTGCTTTTATTTAATTTAATTTTTATTCACAGTGAGATATATTTGAACGTTATTTTATAATATTTTGAATATCAAATATTGTATTATTTGTTGGTGAGGGACAGGTTGTAATTGTGCTTGATACTTAATATTTTTGAAATAATTTGTGAGCGATTTTAAGCTTCATTGTTAATATTTATATTTTATTTCAGATTTGGAAGCTTGGAGAAGATGTGGCTTGGCTGGAGTGAAGCAGAAGGAAAAGAAAAATGAAAAACAAAAGCAAGCCATGAGTGAGACGGCTGGTGCTTTGGTGATGCGGGGCCCAGGCGTTGGACCAAGAGGCGCTGATGGGTTGAAGCTTGTGCGCTGGAGAGATTTAAGAAGTAGGGCGCCCAAGCGCAAGGCGCAAGGAGCTGATGAGCTGTTGCAGTAGTGGGCTGAACCAAGGGCCTGTTGTGCGCAGTGGGCATATCGCTAAGGTGTGCGGCTGCCAATGGTGGGGCCTGCGCTAATTGAAGCTAAAAGAAGAAGCGGTTGGAGGGTTACTTGGTGCGCTGGAGGAGCCAAATATGTGGCTGGCCTTGTGTGGTTAGGTGCGGCAAGGCCCAAGCGCCTAAAACCTAAATGCAAAGAAGTCCAGCGGTTGATATAAAAAGAAAAAAATAGAAATTAGAGGGAGAGAGAGAACGGAGCTGGAGCTGCAGCTGTTTTAGGAAGAAGGTCTGCGGCGCAGGGAAATACAGAGGCAGCCGTGCAGCTGCTGCATATAGAACAGAAGAGGAACAGTGGCTGTACGGCTGCTCTATGACTCAATGTTTCTCCATAAGGTTTATGTTATCCATCCTGTACATGGGTAACTAAATTTTCAAGTGGAGTTAGGGATTAACTTGCACCATAGATGGTTGTTTTAAATTATTTTTGATTCTTTTACGTGGTTTTCACTTATTAAATTCTTTGATGATCATTCATAATTTATTGTTGGGTTTTATTTTTCGAATAATTAAAGGGTTCAGTCTGTTTATAGATTCAGTTATGCTTTTTCTATCGAATGGATTAATGTTTTGATTATTTTTGGAACAATTACTTATTTATTGATTCAATTCTCTGCTGCAATATTGCTCATTGGGTATATTGTTGTCGTTGGATTTTCTCAATGCGAATAATAATTTGTGTGATTTAAAAGTGTTGAATGATTTTTCAAAGGGTTATTTTCAGTCTAATTTTGGTTCATAATTTTATATCTTCCAATTAAGATTTTTGGAATTTAATTTCTCAATTGAGTTATCAATGAATTAAAAATAATTAAAATACCAGATATGTGCAAGGGATTCTCGATACTCCATCGTTCGTTAAATTTGAATACTTTGTCCGTCAATCAGTGTATTTAATTTTTATTTGCAATTCAAATCACTTTTCTGTATTTTTATTTTCTTGTTAATCATTTAATATTTTTTAAGTTTCAGAAATTCTGTCTATTATTCTTTTAATTTTGTCTCCTTGTGAAATCGACACCCCAAAGCTACACTACAACTACCGTGTTATTCTTTGGGCTTAATCAGTACCTAGAGATTGAAAAGTTGGCTTTCACTCTGATAATTTCTACTCGGAAGCTCAGACCTTACTTTCAGGCACATCCTATTGAGATCCTAACCGCTTACTCACTAAAGTCAATACTACGAAAACCTGAGATCTCAGGGCTCCTAGTGAAGTGGTCTGTGGATTTGGGAGAGTTTCATATATCCTACGTACTATGGACCTCTATTAAAGGACAAGCACTAGCAGATTTTGTTGCTGAATTCACTTCAGCAACGCACGACAAAGCATAGCTTGGTAAGGGCCCGGCTGTATGGCAACTTTACACCGACGGATCATCTACAGACAAAGGTTCTGGCATTGGCATGGTGCTTCGATCCCTCGATGGAGTCATAGTAGAGAAGGCAGTCAGCTTGGGCTTCAGAACTTCCAACAACGAAGTTGAGTATGAAGCCCTCATCCTTGGGATAAAACTAGCTCAGGAATACGAAGCCCAAAATCTCGAAGCATTTTCTGACTCCAAACTTATGGTAAACCAAGTTTTGAGGAAATTTTCCACCAAAGATGAAAGAATGGCCCGATACTTAGAGTTAGTAGATTTGTTGAAGCGTTCTTTCCATAAATTCCCCATTTAAAAAATCGAGAAAGGTCAGAACTACAGGGCTGATGCCTTGGCAAACATGGCCTCTTACCTCAAACCAAAAGGAGGTTCAACTCTGAGGATCTTTCATCAAATGAGGCCAAACATCGAGGATGTACAATCCTTCCAAGTTTCAGAACAGACTCAAAACTGGATGACTCTCATCCTTCAATTTATAGGAGAGGACTGCTTCCAGAAGAGAAAAACCAAGCTCGAAGAATTCAAATCAGGGCAGCTAGGTACTTGGTCTTGAATGGGAAGCTCTATCGAAGATCCTACACGCAACCCCTGTTGCAATGCTTATCTCTAGAAGAATCTCAATACGTTCTGGCAAAGATACATGAAAGAATCTACGGCAACCATAATGGTGGCAGAACCATAGCCCACCGAGCCCTGACCTAGGGCTATTTTTGGCCCAGCATGCTAAAGCAAGCCAAAGAATACATCCAAAAATGCGACAAGTGCCAGCGATTCACTCTATATCAACACCAGCCCCACCATGAGCTTATTCCCATCGCCAGCCCATGGCCCTTCACTCAGTGAGGGATGGACATCGTGGGGCCATTACCAAAAGCCTCTCCAAACAGAAGGTACCTACTGGTCGCCATTGATTACTTCTCCAAGTAGGCAGAGGCCGAGCCTCTAACTCACATCACGAAAGTAGAAGTGAAGAGCTTCACATGGAGGAACAGAGTCTGCAAGTTTGGCATACCTTGCGTCATCATTTCAGACAACGGTATGCAGTTTGCTGGCAAAATTTTGAGAAATTTTGCAAAGACCTACACATCAGTCATCATGTCGCTTTGCCAGGGCACCCCCAAGAATATGGGCAAGCCAAGGTTACCAACCGCACAATTCTTGATGCCATTAAGAAAAGGTTGGAAGATGCCCAAGGGAAGATGGGTCGAAGAACTCCCTGGTGTGCTCTGGGCTTACAGAACGACAAGAAGAACACCGACATCTGAAACGCCATTTTCAGTTACGTATGGCTCGAAAGCAGTGATTCTTGTCGAAATTGGTATGCCGACCTTAAGGACGGATGCTTTTGACCAAGAGATCAACGACCAACAGCATGTGAAAAACTTGGATCTACTCAAAGAAAGACGAGATCAAGTCAAGATCAAGATGGAGGCATACTAGCACAGGTTAGCCAACAACTCTAGACAAGGAATAAGGCCCCTCAGTTTCCAGCTCGGAGATCTCGTCCTAAGAAGAGTCTTCCCTAACACTAAGGATCCCACTATAGGAAAGCTCTCACCCAACTAGGAAGGCCTATACAGGGTAAACAAGGTCATCAGATCTACTACATACTGGTTGAAAGACATAACCGGGAAGCCTGTACCTAGGCCTTGGAATATAGAACACTAATGAAAATACTATCAATAAAAACTCTATTTTTACTTTCCGAAGTATTCTCACCTCAATGTACAGACCCCTAAAAACCTTGTAGCTAGTGCAAGAGTTACAGGTCTGGTCCATCTCAATGTACAGACCCTTAAAAACCTTACAACCAGTGAAAGAGTTACAAGTCTGATCCATCTCAATGTACAGACCACTAAAAACCTTATAGCTAGTGCAAGAGTTACAGGTCTGGTCCATCTCAATGTACAGACCCTTAAAAACCTTGCAGCCAGTGCAAGAGTTACAGGTTTGGTCCATCTCAATGTACAGACCACTAAAAACTTTGTAGCTAGTGCAAGAGTTACAGGTTTGGTCCATCTCAATGTACAGGCCCCTAAAAACCTTGTAGCCAATGCAAGAGTTAGAGGTTTGGAACATTTCAATAAATAGACCCTTAGAAACTTTGCAACTATTGCAAGAGTTATAGGTCTAGTCTGAACACAGTGCTCTCTAAAACGAGCTTTATATCTATAAGCAATAGAGGCATGGTTCATCCTTCAAGAATGATTGCCGAAATAACAAGGCATTGCTTGCTTGGTATGAATTCAATTATTAAAGATTATCGCCAGTTCTTGTTATAGAAGATTTGCTTGGTTGCTACGCTTACTTAATTACAAGTCTCTTTGCTTGAAAGTCAGTTATCAATCCATGCTTAATTTAATTATGAATTAAGGGAGACCTGAAGCTCGAAATTTGATCCACTCTTCCTAAAGATTCTTACTTGGGTTGATTACAAGTTTTTAAGATAGGGAATCTAAGGTTTAGTTACAGAGCAGTAATGGTCTGAAGCAATACTGGAGTCTATTGCAAGTTAATAAGCTCGGCATGTCAAAAAAGTCAATACATTGGCATCCACAACAACTCACAAGTATTAATGCTCTGAAAATACAATCAGTAAACAGAGTTTTAAAGTGCACAAATTCAGGAAAAATCAATTTCATTGATAATTGGCCCAAAAAGTAAACAAGTTCTAAAAGATTACAAAGGGAAAAACAAAAGTACAAAAAAGGCCTAAGTCCACTGCTGGTTCTAACTACCTCTAGAGCATGAAAAATAAAGAAGGGTCCACTATGTCAAGATCACTTTCTTTTTCCTCTTCTTCATTCTCTTCAAACTTAGCACACTGTATCCATATCAGCTTGAGCAGGTGCTTCTGCCGAAGGAAGATCGGGAGGTGCTACCTCATCATCATCGTCCCGTACCTCGATCTCACTAGGAGGGACTTCAACGTCGTCGATCCCAGTCGGATCAAGGTCGGGGTACTTCATGAGGAGCTTGTCTCTGAAAGTATTATACCCATGCTCGATCAGCTCTTCACCTATCTCCTCAACTTCAGCCTTCATCTCTGCTTCGGTTTAGGCCGTGGCAGATTCGACTGTAGCTTTGGTCTTCTGGATGGAGGCAGACTGAAAATCTTCAAACCTCTTTTGGAGGTCTTCCAACTTCTCAGCACAAGAGTCCCTTTTAGACTCTATAATAGATGAGGAGTTCATAGCCTCCTTCAACTTCTCCTCGACAGCAGTAGCAATGGATTGGGTTGTCATCAGTTATAACTTGGCCTCATCCAGCTCATACTGAAGTTATCAATTAACTCTGAATCTGCAGAGGACTCCACAATGGCAGCAAGGCCATTCATAGTCTGAAAAAGCAAAAAGCAAACAGGTCAGAACAGGTAAAATGGCAGAACACAAAAAAAGGAAAAAAAAGGATGAAAGCTCGGAAGTGACCCTTAACTAGAAGGCCAGCAGGTCTTTAGCGATCTTCTCAGTCTTCAGACCTTTATATTTCTTTAGGCCTGAAGCCTAAAACTCATCAAAAGCCTTCTTTGCGGCTAGATAGCCAGAGTCATCAAGCACCTCAACTACAGTAGCAGCAGCGGCCTTCCCCTTTCCCTTTCGCTTAGTTGGAACCTCGAAGGCAAGGAGAACAGCAGGCACGGGGGTAGGAGGCTCTCTCACATTCTCAGACGAATTCTGATCGGGGGAGCTGGAGAGGAGCCTTCTTCTTTTCACCCGAAGAGGTGGATTGGTAGGGGAAGAGGTTTCCCCCACCACTTTCTTCTTATTCCCTGGTACCCAGTTAGACATTAGGGATTTCTTCAGATTGTTGGCCTTGTTTTTGGTCAATCTGGCCTCCATTAAAAGCTCAGGTGTAAGGATGACGATCTGAGTTCTATTGTTGGTCTGAAGAAGCCTTCAGTACTTGTCCTGAAGGTCTATAGTGAAAATCGACATCTTCCAAGCCCCTTTATCTGCACAGAAGTCACAAGACACAAAGGTTACACAAACAGTGAAGAAATGAAAACATACAAATATAGAAGCAAGATTATATTAAGAGAGGGGTCTCACCCTTAAACTTGGTACTCCGAGAGAATGTCGAGGTCTGGCCCTCGAAGTCTTCCAGCTCCCATCCTCGTCCTACAAAAAAGTACCACTTTTTTCACGTCTTGTTGGAAGTAGGTACCAAGGAGAGCGGTCTAAACCCCTTGTCGAATAACATGTAAAATAAGCCCTCTGACCTTAGATATTTCAGATCCATATTACTATGGATCAAGTCAAGATCAACCTCGACACCATTCAAATGCCTTAATATTATAAACCCTAACAAATGTCTCCAACTATTGACATTAAGATCGGCAGGATAGATATTGAACCACTTAAAAAACTACCTAACTAAAGAAGGAAGGAGAAACCTAAGTCCCATCTCAAACCACTCAAGGTAAACACAAATCTCGCCTGGACCTACATCGGAAGGACGATCCAAGGAGCTAGGGGCTCTACAAGTTACATTCTGAGGGAAGTCAAAAGCAGCCCTCAGATTATCTAACATATCCTAAGTAATGGCGCTTTCTCCTTCCTCTTTTTGAGAAGGCCTACCCGAGGTCTCCCCCACTCTGTTTCTAGGTTCTACAAAAGCATCTACAATCCTAAGTTCAGGATTGGAGGGGGACTCAACTAAGGGAGACTCTACTATCTTATTTTCGGCATCACCAGAAGAACTACTGCCTACAATGTGGATTTATGATGGTACAATCGACTCAGATGAATTTTCTAAGCTAGAGCCAATGCTAGAAAGGGTATCTGAGGCCGACATTGTAAAAAAAAATAAAGGAGAAGAAGAGGAATTAAAGAAGATAAGAACAAGAAGAAAAAACAACACACGGAACCTGAAATTTGATCGGAGGAAGAAGCTTCGAACAACGACGATCCCTTCAGACTCTCTGATCACTTTGACTTGACGGTAAGGTGTTTTCAAAGCAATAAAAAGGATGAAGGGAAGGGCGTACACGTACCCGCTTCCCCTCTTTATATAGGTTTTCAGAATGGGGGCCCATCACACCAAACCGTCATGACTATTGGAAGAAATGATGACCTTGAAAGCCCAAATGGTGGCAGGCGTAATAAATGCCGCATCAACGATTGTTTGGAAAAACGAAGAGACAAAAGGCATGGGCATAGCGTGTGACCTTTTAGAGACCCTCAACCTTAGTCACGTGCTGCACTAACTTAAGGCTCGGAGGGGGAGTAATTGATACGCCATAAAGTGACAGACCAGTCTCCACATAACACGTAAATACATAAAGTGCTTACACATATAAAATAGACAAAGCTAAACTATTCAGAACAGGTTTATATGTGTAAGGTTCAGAGCCCCCTTGCTTGGGGCCCCACACAACCTCCGGTCTCATCTTCAGAACAGAAGGCACTGTGCACATGCACGAGAGAGTCCCAAGCTAATCACCACCTCAAGTAGCCTACCGAGCTAAGGATAAGGAAACAGTGCGCAACAAGAAAACTACCTTTCATGGATATCATTCACTTCCTATTCTCACGGAGCATAGTGATCAACATGGTAACTGCTATTATTTGATACCAATCAAATTCCTACTTCTATGAGGCCGAATCCTAATCAACTTAAGAAACCCATAGCCTATAAATAAAATCTTAAGGTGCGCTTTTTAATTAGAGTCATTCAATTACTTTCAATTACAGTCTTTCCTTTATTTTTACTGACTTCATCATTGGAGTGGCTACCGCCGGAGCTAACCTGGTGGCCCTTTGATCTTCTTCTTTGAGTGTTCGATAGGCGACGGAGAACGGAACCCCCACTGATCAAAAAGTGCAGCATCATATATATATATATAGATATATATATATATATATATTGTTGTGTTACTTATTAAAAAATATATTTTTTGTTGTTTTGGATTTGTTTTGATCAATTGGAATGTAATTGTTGATGTAATGGCCCACTGCGGTTTGAAGGAGATCGTCCAAGATTTGGTGATCGGGATGGATACCGTGGAGGTCCCCGAGGAGGAGCTCCTAGTGAGTTTGGTGACAAGGGTGGAACACCTACTAATTACCAGCCTTCTTTTAGGGTAATTTCTCTCTTCATTCTAATTAACATTCTATTAAAAAAAATTGTTTGATTTGAGTATGTTCTATTGTATGATTGCATGACATTTGTTCTGCTTCTATGTTTTGTTAGGATTTGTCTATTGTTACTAATTATCCTAGAGGTGAGGCAAGATGATAAAAATTTGAAAACTTTTGCTTTACAGGTTGTTTGGAAGTTTTTTTTTTATAGGTAAAGGTAATGTGTTATAGACAAATACCCTAGGGGCATACCCATAGTTACTAAAAAAGGACCAGTTATTAAAAAATAATGCCTAAAATCTCTCAAATTTCTTTATAAAAAGTTATTCCTCCATAATCCAAAAGAAAAGAAGTGTCAAAAAACAAAAGTTCTCTTATTCCTTTCTCGCCACATATTCCATAACAGGCACAAAGGATCCATTCTCCACACAATCTTCACCTCTTTCCTTATGTGGCTACCCATCCATCCCAACAAAACATCCTTAACTAAGGAAGGCAATACCCAACTACATCAAAATACAGTGAAAATCAAATTCCAACAATCCCTAGCAACATCAAAATGAACCAAAAGAAGATCAATTGTCTCTTTGTTTCTCTTACACATGCAACACCGACTTAGGAGATGAAAACCTCTTTACTGGAGATGGTATGCTGTCAAAATAGCATCGCATGAAGCTGTTGACACAAAAAGGATCCATATTAGCTTCCACATGAACTCTTTATCATCCCTTCCCATCAAGCCCTAGTAATAAGATTGAACTGTTAATCGTTGTCTCTTCTACCTCTTCCAACACATACCATCCTATTTCCCTCCCATCAATCGAACCCGTCCAAAAGATTAATTAACTCCTCAACTTCCTAGTCAAAAAGGTCTCCTAAATTGGGGACTCCACACCACCTCCCCTCCCACCATAGAGACATAATCCGCCACCCTAGCCTCTTTCTAAGAAGTTATGGAAAACAAAGTAGGAAAACTCTCTTTCAACACCATATTTATCACTTGCTCTCTCTTCAAATCTCTTTTCTTTTCTCTTACTTGAAAACATAGTTATTAAACCTGGCCCGCCCAGTTTGGACTGGATGACTCAGCCGGCCAATCGGACCAGCGAACCGATGATTGGGGTGGGTTTAAGAGAACTGACTATCACCATTTATCATATATAAAATGTAACTTTGTGATTGTCAAGAGTCAAACCTAAGACAATGAATTAATAAGTAAGCACTCTTAACCACTACGCCACTTGTTCTCTTATTAAATAATTTACATATTTAATATATATTGAATTATATTTCTATTTTATATCAATAATAATGGCATTATTGTGATATCATCATTTTTTTAAAAACATCTGACCACGTTTACTAAAGTTACATAATTATTTAATTTTAAATAATATTTTTATATTACTCCGATTCAACCAATTAATCCAACAGTTGAACCAGTGACCCATCCATCCGGTCACCTTGTCGAGTTGATGCCTGGACCAGGTTTAATAACTATGCTTAAAAATGATCTTTGTGTATCACTCTATCTCAATCTTTTCTTTCTCTCTCCAAATCTCTCCATCCAAACGAATTTGTGTCCTTGAACATTTGTAGAATGGAGAAATATGGTTGTTTGATTGATTATTTGGTGGTAACAGACGCGGTCTTTGAACATTGCATTATTTGCTTCAAATTGTTTTTTTTTTGTTGCTTGATGTCATATTTGGAAGTTGAAATCCTAAGAGCATCTCCAATCCATAGTCCTCATTTTTATCTTCATTTTAACATCTTTAAATTTGAAGTTGATGGATTCTATTTTTCACATTTTTACTCCATCCCAAGTTTCAAAATCACTATTCATTCTTCAGATTCCTATTCTTTTATTTATAAAAAATAAAAAGCACATTTAATAATATAATTTTTATCCGAAATGCAATTTTTATCTTTTTTTATCCAAAATTCAATTATTTTTCATATTTTTAAACTCAATTAAAACGCACTAGAAAATTAATAAAAATTACATCAACAACTAATAAAATACATAAAAAAAAAAAATTAAAACTACATTAAAAAAAACTAATAAAAATGCATAATAGCCGAGACTTGTGAAATTACAATTATCATGGTTGAGATAGATTGATCACTTAGTTGTTTACGAAGATACATTAAGAAACTGAAAAAAAAAAAATACATTGAAACTTTAATTGTTATTGTAATCTTTAATCGTAGAAATAGATTGATCATTTTCTATTTTTTATAATATAAAAAAATAATTTTAAAACAAATAAATAATATTATTGATGAATTAATTTAAAATTCAAATATTTATTAAAGTAGTATAAAAATAATTAATTATTAGGTTAGTTATTATAAAAATGAATAATGCATGGATAACTAAGAAGCACGGATATGGACATAGAATACTAATACGACATGACACGCATATACAGATACATTATTTTTCAAAAAAATAGGGCACGGACACATTAGGTACACGTTAAATATATATAATTTTTTTTTATATTTTTTATATGACAATATAATAAAAACCTAATGTTTTTCTAATTAAAATTAGCATAAAACATACAAATTTTAAAAATATTATTAAGATATATTAAAATAACAAAGTCATTAAATAAAAATTAAAGAATTTCTTCATTTAATCAATATCATCCATGATTCGAGTGTCCAGACACGTATCCGGAAAGTGTCTAAGATTATGGTGTCTGACACATGTACGACACAGACATGTAAACTAAAATAAAATGTCCGTGCTTCATAGATGGATAGTGCATAAATAATATATGAATAGTGCATGGAAGACCATCTTCAATATTTTTCTATCATAGTAACTCCAAATCGTTAGATTTGAAAATAGGGATGGAAAAATCCAATTCCAACTCAGAAAAATCCAATTCCAACTCATCTTCAAATTTGAAGATGGGTATTCATTTCTGATTTTCAAATTTGATGATTGAAAAAAAAAATTGAAGATGGTTTTCAAATTACTATTCATGTACTATTTAACTACTATTCATGCACTAAATAACTCCAAACTTATAGTTAATTATTTTTATATTATTTTAATAAATATTTGAAATTTTTTCTTTAATAAATTCTAGTAATTGTAATTTTAGAAGTCTCAGCTGTTATATAATTTAATTATTTTTTAAATGTATTTAATTTGTAATTTGTTCGATATATCATGAAGTTTTAACCAAAAAAAAAAAAGTGATAAATAATTGAATTTTGGATAAATATATAGTAAATAATTACATTTTAGACATAAATGATAATATTATAAGTGGGACTTGAAGAATGAATAGTAATTTAAAGATTAGAATGGTTGGAGTGAAAATATAGAACCCATCATCCTCAAATTTAAAGATTTCAAAATGAAGATGAAGATTAATACGAAGAATGTGGGTTGAAGTTGCTCTAGCGAAGACCCATCTTCATATCTTCATATTCCCGTCTTTATATCTTCAAATTTGAAGATGAGATGAAAAAAACCAATTACAACCCATCTTCAAATTTGAAGATTGAGAATTTTTTTTGAAGATTCATGGACTTTTTCATTTTGGCTTATTAAGATGCTAGTTTCATGTAGCTGATTGAAATGATTGCCGACGCTAAGTTTTTAATTAGTCTATTATTGAATTGTGCATGTTGTGCTTAAGCTTACTAGCACAGGATTTCTCTTTCACTTGCACCTTTCCAACACAAGAAGCAAAAATGTTGTGGCTGCTAAATTGTTTCTATGGAAATGATTGGGTCTGCAATAAAGTGCAGGCGCACATGTAGTCATGAAAATAGTTTTCTTTGTCTGCATATCCTAAGATGGATGACAATTTTTTTTCTATTTGTGAGTAAATTAAACTAAGTTATTATAGTTTTAGTAGAATTTTTAATATTGAATCCTAGTAGTAGTAAGATTTGATATGTTTTATCCTAATGAAACTAGAAGTCTTTATCTTAATAAAAATAGTATTATTAATTTGAATAGGATTAAAAGTCTTAATTATATTAAAATTAGACTTTATATAATTTATATTTTTATATATGTGAAGCCATGTGAAGAGGCTGTATGCCGCAAGCTGCAAGCTGCAAGCTGTAAGCCAAAAGTAAGTGTGCCGTGAGTGTTCTGTCAACAAAAAGAATGACAAAACAGTATGTGAGGCTACAAGGGTTTTTGTCTTTCAATAAGATTTTAATTATACGGTGTAAAGGTATCAATTAACTTTGAATTTTCTTTGTTTGTTTATGTTTTTTTTATCCTCTTGCATCACTATTTCAATTAAACAATTGGTATAGAATTTTGGATCCAATAATTGGTATCAGAGTCTGATTTCTTAGTTCGTGAAGATGACTTCACTCATTTATACGGTTTACAAATTTGATGAAAAATCTTCTTTTCATATTTGGGAGAGTGCGATGATAAACTTTTTTTATTCAAATGGTTTGACGACAAAATTCATTAAGGAAGAGCTTGCAGAAGATGCAGATGAGCAAACAAGGCGAGTATACTTCAAAACTTTAAATTGCATTCATCAAGTATTATATATTTTTGTTCTTAATAAAATTACTCATGTTCAGTCTGCGAAACAAGTGTTGAAATGGAGGCCCAGCCCATCCAGCTCCTTAAAACCCAGGTGTTAGGGAAAGGGACAGCCAGTCATATAGATAGCGCGAAGGAACTAGAGACAGGCGACGTGGGACAATCCAACACGCCTCCTAAACCACATAGCCTGCGGAGGGAGGCCAGGTGAGCGGCCCCGTGCGTCTAGCCCAAACTTGACTCTGATACCATGTTGAAATGGAGGCCCAGTTCTAAACCTTAAAACTCAAGTGTTAAGGAAAGGGAGAAAGGGCACTTATATAGTGCGCATGTGGGCTGTGCAAGGGCGATGTGGGATTACATCGCGTTGCTGAGGACAATCCAACACACCTTCTTGACCTCAGCGGCCTACACGGCTGGTTGCGGCAAAGCCCAACCTTGGCTCTGATACTATGTTGAAATGGTGGCCTAGCCATTTAGCTCCTTAAAATCCAGGTGTTAAGGAGAAGGACAGTCAACCATATAGATAGACCGTTCAAAATCAACATTTTTAAAGCTACCAGAATAGAGGGCATAATTACAACAATAGAGGAATTAGAGGCAATAATGGACAAAACAGATTTGGTGGAGGAAAAGGCAGAAGCAATAAGTGGCAGAACAATAATCAGTGGCAGAATAATAATTGGCAGCATAGATCAGTACAAGGAGGAGGGGACAATAACAATTCTAATCCACAATCTCATAAATTCAATATTCAATGTTTTAATTGTGACAATTTTGGGCATAAAGATTCTGATTGCAGATCTAGAATGCCAAATAATAGAGATCATCAAGCTAATGTTGCTGAAAATGATCTCGGTGGTAATAATGAAGTAGAGACTGTGTTGTTGGCTTGTAATGTTGTGGATAATGATGATGATACTAAGTGGTATTTAGACACTGGCTATAGTAATCATATGTGTGGTAAGAAAGACATATTTTCTGGTTTGGATGAATCCGTTCGATCAGAGATAAAGTTTGAAAATAATTCAAAGATACCTATGATGGATAAAGGCAGAATAGCAATCAGTTTGAAGAATGGGTCTCACAAGTATATTTCAGATGTGTTTTATGTACCAGGTTTGTAACAAAATTTGTTGAGTATGGCGCAACTTTCATAGAGAGGTTATGATATGCAAATCTACCATGGAGTTTACGCAATCAATGATGATCGTATGGGGCTAATAGCAAAGGTAAACATGACTCCAAATTGTTTATTTCCATTGAGTATTAAATATGAGAATTTACCTTACTTTAGTTCTATGATTGATGATGATAGTTAGTTATGGCATATGCGTTTTAGGCAAGTGAATTTTGGCAATCTTAATTTCCTTGCTAGAAAACATTGGGTTTCTGGTTTGCCTGCTATTGATATCTCAAATAGAGTTTTTGAAACTTGTGTTATGGGAAAGAAACATAGAGATGTTTTTTCTACAAGAAATTCATAAAGAGCCAAAAGGCCTTTGGAGTTGATACACTCGGATTTATGCTCAGTGGAGGTACCTTTTAATGATGGCAGTAGGTACTTTATTACATTCATTGATGATTTTAGCATAAAAGCATGGGTTTATTTTTTGCAACATAAATCTGATGCTTGTGATACTTTTAAAAAATTCAAGGCTTATGTTCAAAAGCGAAGTGGATTTCAAATTAAAACTTTGAGAACTGATAGGAATACAGAGTATATTGTTTGTGATGATTTTTTGGAGAAACGTGGTATTAGGCATCAGTAGATTGCTAGATATACTCCACAGCAAAACGGAGTGGCGGAAAGAAAGAATAGAACTGTTATGGATATGGTTAGATGCATGTTGAAATTTAAAAATTTGCCTAAAGGATTTTGGGCTAAAGCAGTTGTTTGTGCTATTTATGTTTTGAATATGTGCCCTATTAGAAGTGTTTCTAACAAAACCTCACAAAAGCTTAGAGTGGACAGAAGCCTGTCATTAAACACCTAATGGTGTTTGGATGCATTGCATATGCTCATCTGTTAGATCATCTTAGAAAGAAACTTGATGATAGAGGTGAAAAGTGTATTTTAATTGGCTATAGTCAATTGTCAAAGGCCTAGAAGTTGTATAATCCAATAACAGAGAAGGTGATTATCAATCGTGATGTGACTTTTAATGAGCAAGGAGTTTGGGATTGGTCTTAAAGTGATCAAATCTAGCCAGCTTTAACTTTTAATAATACAGATACACAGATTAAAATACAGAATGAGCCTCAGATTAGTGATCCTCCATCTTTAGAGTTGTTATCAACTCATACAGAGTCCTCTCGGCATCCTCAATGCCAGCGCCACTTGCCTGCTCGCTTACAGGATTATGTTACTAATAGTGATAATGAGCCAACTAATGAAGATTTGGTGAATTTCTCTTTATTTGCAGATTGTGATCCAGTGACTTTTGAAGAAGCCTCTTGTGATGATCATTGGATTAAAGCCATGAATGATGAGATCCATGCAATTGAGAAGAACAACACATGGTAACTTACTACTCTTCCTAGTTGTAAGAAACCAATTGGTGTGAAGTGAGTGTACAAGACAAAGTACAGGCCCAATGGTGAGGTAGATCGCTTTAAAACAAGATTGGTGGCTAAGGGTTACAAACAAAAGCCATGTATTGATTATTTTTAGTTGTTTGTTGCTGTTGCTAGACTTGATACAGTTCGTATGTTTGTTTCTCTTGCTGCACAAAATAATTGGAGAATTTTTCAAATGAATGTTAAATATGCGTTTTTGAATGATGCACTTAGAAAAGAAGTTTATGTTGAGCAACCTGCCAGTTATGTGATAAAAAGACATGAAAACAAAGTCTTTAGATTGAATAAGGCCTTGTATGGATTGAAGCAAGCGCCTAGAGCGTGGTATACACGCATTAATTCTTATTTTGTTGAGCATGGTTTTAAAAGATGTCCTTATGAACATACTTTATATGTCAAGTCTAATTCACATGGTGATAGTCTTATTGTGTGCTTTTATGTTGACGATTTGATATTTATTGGCAATAATCTAAAGTTGACTTCAGAATTCAAGGGGGTTATGATAGCTCACTTTGAGATGACAGATATGGGACTAATGTCATATTTTCTTGGCATTGAAGTTGTTCAAACAAATGGTGAAATTTTTATTTCACAGAAAAGTATGCCAGTGATATTTTGAAAAAGTTCAGGATGGACAAGTCCAATCCAATTTTGACTTCAGTTAAGGAGAGGTTGAAGTTGGTGAGAAATGGTACAGGTGATCTTGTGAATCCAACCTACTTTAAAAGGTTGGTAGGAAGTTTGAGATATTTGACTTTTACTAGGCCAGATATTGTGTTTGATGTTGGGTTGATTAGCAGATTTATGGAGACTCTACACCAATCTCACTTGCAAGCAATTAAACGAGTTTTGCGATACATTCGAGGTACGCAAAGTGATGGTATTTTTTACTCATTCTCTAACAGTTTGGAATTTGTTGGATATACAGATAGTAATTGGGCAGGTGATACTGAGATGCGAAAGAGTACTTCAGGATATGTCTTTCATCTTGGTTCTGGTGTATTTTCTTGGTCTTCTAAAAAGCAGCAAGTTGTTGCTCTTTCAACAATAGAAGCAGAGTACATTGCAGCAGGAAATACTGCTACTCAAGTAATTTGGTTATAGCGAATGCTTGGTATTGTACAACACAAGCAGAATAGTCATACAACAATATTTGGTGATAACAAGTCAGCCATTGCATTAACGAAGAATCTAGTTTTTTATAGGAGAATCAAGCACATTAATATCAAGTTTCACTTCATTCATGACTTGCTGAATGACAAGGAAATCCAGGTTGAATTTTGTCCTTCTGAAGAACAAGTTGCAGATATTTTTATAAAGCCCCTCAAAACAAATTCCTTTTTGAAGTTGAAGAGATTACTTGGCATGGTGAAGCTTGAAAACCTTGGTTTAAGGGAGGTAATGTGAGCTAATTAAACCAAGTTAGTATAGTTTTAGTAGAACTCTTAATGTCGAGTCCTAGTAGTAGTAGTAAGATTTGATATGTTTTATCCTAATGAGACTATGAGTTTTTATCTTAGTGAGAATGGTATTATTAATCTAAATAGAATTAAAAGTTCTAATTGCATTAAGATTAGACTTTATATAATTTATATTTTTATATATGTGAAGCCATGTGAAGACGCTGTATTCCGCAAGCCGCAAGCCAAAAAGAAAGACAAAACAGTATGTGAGGTTGTGAGGGTTTTTCTCATTCAATAAGATTTTAATTACACGGTTTATGAGGTATCAATTAACTTTGAATTTTCTTTGTTTGTTTATATTTTTTTTATCCTCTTGCATCACTATTTCAATTAAACAATTGGTATAGTATTTTAGACCCAACACTATTTATTTTCATGATGTCATTTGCATTTACTTATCAAAGAAAATATTATTAAAATATCATTCTTATAAATATGAATACAAGGACAAGGAACTAAACAGTTGTCTTAATTTCTGCTAACTGTTTTGATTCTTGCAATGCTACAGGGTCCTGGTGGAAGGGGTGGCTTTGGTCGTGGATCTGGTGGTTATGGTGCAGGGCCAACTGGCTCAAATTTTGCTTGACTTGCTGGTTTTTTGAATCTAAAGAAGTTTTGGCAGTTAAGAATTCAAGACTCAAGCAGGCTAGTTACGGTTGCTCTTGCAATTATTCTAAGCAGTTTGTCTGATAGCGTTTTAGAACTAGATTATGTTTGTCGGGACCCTCTTTCATTTATATATATTTTTTCAATAGTTTGGTAAATTGGAATTCAAAGAAATACTATTTCTTTTTAGAATTATCATTATACATTTAATTATGTCCTCAAGGAAAGATGGGCTCCCGTTGTCAAGCATTTTTTGTCATCAAACTCTCATGGTTTTTTTTTTTTTTTAATTATGGTTGTGCAATTTACTTGTTCACTTACTGATATTTCTTCTTACCATGTAGTTCAAAATATGAAACAGTGGGATGATAGTTAATGTTTGATCTAGTGACATTTGAGTTCTTATTTTCTGATATTTTGGTGAATCAGCCTAGATGTTACCGGCCTTGCCTTCATTTTAAAGATGCCTTCTCCAATCATATTGATGACAGTAATAACATCTGAGAGTTGTTTGCTTACTTGTTTTGTCCTTGATGTGTTGGATTAGGCCCTGTGTGGCCTTTGTTTTGTACTTTAACTAGATACGTGTGAACGCCAGATAAGCTGGTTGATTATACTTTTTTAAAGTCAAAAAGATATCCTGTGAGCTTAGATTTAATATGGTTGAGTTTGGATGTAGTAGGGTGTTGCGGTGGTTGTGTGATTGATAATGGTGGTGATGGTATTGCGAAGTTCTCTGTATGGCGGTGGTGTTTTAACTAGTAATTGCAATGGTGGTCACCATGTTGGCACTGGCGGAAGTGGAGATTCGTGCGGGGTAGTGATGGAAGCTGTGATGGTCATTCCAAGCGGAGGCAACCCTTTTATTTCCTGTCGGGGTTATTTATACATCGTAGTTATTCTGACAGGATCATTTCGGTTCTCAACTCCTACTCTCTTACAATCACAATCCAAATTCCCAATGGACTGTGTTATTGAATTCCAGGAACCCAGATCTATTATGGTTCTCTGTTCAGAGATCTCTCCGAAAGTTCAATTAATCTGACTTTAAAATTATTCAAATTTAACTTGTAATTGGCTCTATCATTTAAAAATCAACAAATTAACAAATATATTTTAAAATTTATTAATTTCAAATAAAAATTTATTTAATAATTAACTTAAAAAATTAACAAATCAAATTCAAACACAATTTAAACTTCATTTATTTTACCAACTCAAACTTAAAACAATTCTAAACTATTGTAGTTTGGTTTATTTGTTTGTGGGTAAGTATCAGGTTGTGGTTTAACAGTTTGATTTGAAGATTAATAATAAATGACTTTTTGCATGCATATCTATAAAAGAAATCCAGAAAGTATCAAGCACAATTGCAACACATTTTCTATCTGTTAAGATTACATTTCAATCATAACAAGCACCCTCGAGGACACTTAAAAAACCAAGCGAGACAGAAAGAACAAAAGAGAAGACACGGGGGAACAGAAAAGAGACACTCTTCACGCATTAGACTACATGTTACTCTTCCCTAGTGCCGAAGATGTTCTCAGTCAACTTCCTCCATCTTGCTCTCCTCATTACCTTCCTCCTCTAGTGGGGGCATGTCAATGTCATCACCACCAGTCTCATCCTCATCAATGCTCAAGCCCAACTTCAGCATCCTGTGAATTCTTGCTGCAAATGTATTTGGATCATCAATACTGAACCCAGAGGTCAGCATGGCAGTCTCATATATCAGCAGCACCAAATCCTTCACTGACTTGTCGTTCTTGTCAACTTCAGCCCTCTTCCTTAGCTCCTCCATGATACCATTGTCTGGGTTAATCTCCATAGTCTTCTTGCTAGACATATAAGAGCCCATGCTGTTGTCCCTCAGAGCCTGCGCTTTCATGATCCTCTCCATGTTAGCTGTCCAGCCATACTCCCCGGTGACCAAGCAGCAAGGTGAGTCCACAATTCTATCAGATACAACCACCTTCTCTACCTTATCTCCCAGGATATCTTTGATGACTTTGCACAAACTCTCGAAGGACTTTTTCTTCTCCTCCTTTTTCTTTTTTTCTTCCTCAGAATCATCATCAAGTTTCAACCCTTCTTTAGTTGCTGAAACCAGCTTCTTCCCATCATACTCCTTCAGTTGCCCAACTGCATACTCATCAATAGCATCGACCATGAAGAGCACTTCATATCCCTTCTTCTTGAGCTTCTCCAAGAATGGTGAGTTCTCAACGGCTTTCTTGCTCTCACCAGTTATGTAGTAGATGTCTTTCTGTCCCTCCTTCATTCTTGTAACATAGTCCTTCAAGCTGGTTAACTCATCACCACTTTTTGTTGAGTAATAACGAAGGAGATCAGCAAGTTTGGACCTGTTCTGGCTGTCCTCATGAATACCCAACTTAATATTCTTAGAGAACGCCTCATAAAATTTGTTGTAGTCCTCTTTGTTCTCAGCAATTTCATTAAACATTTCAATGCACTTCTTCACAAGATTTTTCCTTATCACTTTCAAAATCTTGTTCTGTTGAAGCATTTCACGAGAAATGTTGAGCGGAAGATCATCAGAATCCACCACTCCTTTCACAAACCCCAGGTACTCCGGAATAAGCTCTTCACAATTGTCCATGATAAACACTCTCCGGACATAGAGCTTAATGTTGTTCATCTTCTTCCTTGAGTCGAAGAGATCAAAGGGTGCTCTCTTGGGTACAAAGAGTATGGCTTTGAATTCGAGCTGCCCTTCAACAGAAAAGTGTTTCACAGCAAGGTGATCCTCCCAATCATTGGTCAAGCTCTTGTAGAAGGAAGCATACTCCTCTTTGGTAATCTCCTCAGGCTTTCGCAGCCAAATGGGTTTCTGCTTGTTAATGAGCTGCCACTCATGGGACACCTCCTTAATTTTCTTCTTCTTTTTGGTGTCTTTGTCTTTCTCCTCATCCACTTCCTCAACATCACCCTCCTCTTCCTTCTTTGGTTCCTCATCCTCATCATCACTAATCTCTTTCTCAGTTGTCTTCTCCGTCCAGAGATAAATGGGGTAGCTAATAAATTCCGAGTGCTTCTTCACGAGGTCCTTCAGTTTCCTCTCTTCCAAGTACTCCAACTGCACAAACAAAACCAAAATGCAACAACATAGCCGTTTCAGATCCAATGATTACAAAGTACACACAAAGATGTACCACAGTTCATAAGTAAGGGTGTCAATTTTTGCCACGACACGATAACACGACTCGAACCCGACACGTAATTAGCGGATTTGAGTTGAGCTTATATGGGTTTGGGTCATAAACGAGTCAACCCGTTTAACACGATTAATAAACGTGTCGTGTTCGGAGTTGTAATCAGGTTGACCTGTTTAACACGAAATAACCCATTTAATTATCATGTCAAACCCGTTTAATACAAACCCGCCTAACCCGTCTAACCCATTTATTACCCATATAAGTAAGGTTAGTTTTTTAAATTACATCCAAACAAAAATCCTAATGAATTTTAAATTTTAAAACTTACTCTCAGTTAAAAATGATTATTATTACTATAATGTGTTAAAAATAAATGAATTAAATTTTATCTAATAATTTTATTATGAAAATAGGTTATACAATTTAAATGAATCGTGTTATTCATGTTTTAACATAACCTATTTAATAAACGGGTTATACGAGTCGTGTCGTGTTATTCGTGTTTTAACATGACCTATTTAATAAACAGGTTATACGAATCATGTCGTGTCACCCGTGTATTATACAGGTCATGTTAGGATTAAGCAAGTTGACACGATTAATTAATCGTATCGTGTTCGGGTCGACCCATATAGTATAATACTCTTACCTTGACATGACACGAACACGACACGACACGATTGACACCCCTATTCATAAGTCATGAATCTACAATCAGTTCGATCCAATCAACAAAAAATTCTTTAAAATCAATTCTTTTTAATTTCAAAACTTTAATGTTATTTCCAATCATTCTGTCAAATTTAAGGAGTTTATATCTCCTAACAACTAAGCCGGATAACATCTTCAAAGAAAATCACCACTTACAGAACATTAAAACTAATTTCCATCAAATAAAATTTTAACCAAAAATCTATCTCCAATTTACAAATCTACAACCAAGCCAAATTAAAATATGTTATTCCAATTGAATTAATTATCCAACATTTTCCAGATTGGGCCAACCTGTCGAACACTGAGGCCAATATTATTTTATCTAAAGTTCCGGGTTTCAAATCTGAATATCTACATTTGAACACATGACGAAAGCTCAATTTCACAGCGTTTACAAGAATATTATATAAATTAATTGGATCATTTACGTACAAAAAAATTAAAAATCTTTGCCGTACGTGTATACCTGCGTTCATGCACATATAGGAAGTACACAACAATAAAACACAAATTGAATTTTTACCTGGTCTTCCTTGAGGAAGAGTGTGATCTTGGTTCCTCTGCCCAGTGGCTCTCCATTCACATCCCTCGTAATAGTGAAAGACCCACCAGCCTGTGATTCCCAGATATACTGTTCATCGTCATTGTGCTTGGATGTAACAACCACCCTTTCAGCCACCAAGTAAGCAGAGTAAAACCCAACACCGAACTGGCCAATCATGCTGACGTCAGCTCCAGCCTGCAACGCCTCCATGAACTCCTTCGTTCCAGACCTCGCAATTGTCCCCAGATTATTCACCAAATCTAATTACAAAACAAACCAATTCAATCACAATGAAGAACTCAGGACAGTTACGTATCTAAACAACTTGCGTGTGTTTATATGGGTTGAAATTGTTGTGTACCTGCTTTAGTCATTCCAATGCCGCTGTCGATGATGGAGAGGGTTTTGTTGACCTTGTCAGGGACAAGCCTAATGAAAAGCTCGGGCTGAGAATCGAGCTTGCTCTTGTCCGTTAGGCTCTCGAAACGAATCTTATCCAACGCCTGCATCCACAAATTCAATAAATTCAGCCCCCCATTCCGAAGAATTCAAAAGAGAAACTGATCGAATAGCACACAAAAAAAAAAACCATATATTTTCATGTGTATACATACATCAGAACAATTGCTGATGAGTTCACGAAGAAAGATCTCTTTGTTGCTGTAGAAAGTGTTGATGATGAGGCTGAGAAGTTGGTTGATCTCAGCCTGGAAGGAGAAGGTCTCTCTCTCTCCCATATGTACGTCCGCCATTGATTCCTACGAATTTCTTAGAATTAAACGATCAAAAACAGAAGAATTGAGATGAGAAAAGCAACAGAGAGAAAGAAAGCAGCAACGATCAGGAGAATTATAGTTGACGAGTTGTGCGATTGCTTTGCTTGATTCTAGGCGACGAAAGATGACAGTGAGCGTGTCCTTATATTGAAGAGAGAAAAGGTTCTGGTAGCTTCGCTAGGCCGGTGAGTACGCGAAGACGGTGGAGTCATCGAAAGGAGAGGAATCGAATTCGCGCTTCTAGACCCTTCTGCATTTCTCTTGATTCTATTAATTTTCCAGTTTTGCCCTTGAAATTCAATTGGCTTTTTAAACCGAGAAGGTTCTTTTGTCTATTGCATGTTTCCGCTGAAAGTGTTGTTACCATACTAGATCTATTTTTTCATTATTGTAGTTGTGAAAATGTTTAATTACTGGATTACCCTTTACCCACATTCCCGGTTGATGTCATATTTGAAGGAGAATTAACGTATTAAAATATTAAATTACACAACTTTTGTAAATTTAAAATATATATATATATATATATTACATATAAACACTTGTTGGGATTTATTTAAGATATGAGACTATATTTAGTGGTGAGTTATATAGAAAACTGATATACCATAAAAGAGCAGGCCAATCAGCACTTGACACGTATGACTACGAATCCAACTCACGCTCGGCTAACTCGGTTCACGCTCAGCCAATGGCTAAGTACTCGAACATTCAGAGTAGAATAAAAGGTCGGAAGTGGCCGAGCATATGTCTCCAGAGCACATATATCCGGATAAGGATCTTAGAATTAATTACAGGATTCAGACCAACATTCCAGACTTCGTCACCGCCTTAGCGGTTGCCGAGCAGTGAATAAGGAAGCAATCTTCAACACGGAGACAGTCCTCAACACGGAAACAGTCTTAAACAAGGAAACTACCATCTATGATTATCTCTATGTAATACTTCACAAGGTAACTGTAATCTCCGATGATCAAATCCCTACATTCATGGCTCCGAATCCTAATCAACTTAGGAAGGTCACAGTTTATAAATTAAACCCTAAAGGTACGCTTTTTTTTCATGCTTATTCTTTGGCTTTCAATACAGTCTTTCAATTTCATTTACTTACTTAAGCATCGGAGCGACTACCGCCGGAGCCAATCCGGTGGTCCTCTGATCATCTTTCTGAGTGTTCTACAGGTCACAGAGCCCATACTTATTGCGAGTCAAAAAGTGCAGCATCAAAAACATTGGTAATAAAAAATTAAAATTTAATAAGTGATGAACGTTGGTTAAATTGAAAATTGTTAAAAAATTAATTAAGCCTATAAAAGTTAGAGAGATGATCAAAGGAAATATGTCCGTTTTGAATTGTTTCAAATTTTGAAAAAATAATTTTTAAAAAATGAGTTGGGTAGAAATAATTTTGAAAGAATTAGTTTAATGTTTAAATGGATGTATTTTAGAAGTGATTATAATGTTATAATTAATTATTGAGAGTTTTATAAGTATTGTTTGAACTGATTATGATTCTATGAAACTTAAAATGTTATTTTTACCTTTTAACTGTATTAGATGAGTTTGATGTGTTTAGTCCCATGTTATATAAAAGAATTTAAATTATATAATATATAACAACTAAATTAAATAAATATGTAATTAAAATACTATATATATATATGTGAAATATAAACATATACAATAAATAAATAATACAAGATCCGGGACCTCTCCATTTTAGGTCTATTTTTCTTACAAATAGACCATATCCCTTTTAAATGAAATAGAAAGACTTCCAATAAAATAAATGCATATATAAAACTAAATTAAATAATTGTATGTTATGTTATTTAAATAAATGGTCTTGAATGTCACGACCCGGAACCCATCTTGTGCGAATCTGGCATTGCGACACCGATCTGACCCAATTATTGAACCGAATTTTTCCTTTTTACTTTAACTTAACATTTATATGTGAGTTATTTAACATGCAATCAGAAATCTAAATAACAGCGAAAGACTTGATAAAAAAATTTTTCATTCATTTATAATACTAAAGTTCATATAGTTTTACAGACCCAAAAATTTTCAAATGTAACTACTTTCAGGACGTGGGGTGATGGGATAATATAGAACAAGTACTATACTTTGCTACCAAAAATCCCTGCAGTACATATAGCTGCAGCAACCTTACGCCTGTTCGAGATCCTGATCCCTACTTTCAAATTGTGGCATCCTACCTGAAATAGTCAAATAAGTAGTATTTGTATAAGTTATGAAAACTCAGTAAGTATTCCTTTACTTTGCCAAAAACAAGTCAACATAAAGAGGTTCACCTAACAAGATACATAATTTATAGCAACACGATAACCAATCAATAAGATATGATATCAATAACAGTAAATCACATCATGTCAAGCAACTCAACCGACCCCTCGGGTCTAAGGCATATCTCATGTTAACAATAACAATGATTATCCAAATGAGTGCAATAATGGATGTGATAATAATCATAGTAAATATATATTTGTAGGACCCGACATACCCTTTTGCAAACAAATCCACCATCTGACTTGCTCATGTACACCCTGCCTTACCAACATTAGGACCCAGCCTACCCTTTTGCAAATAGATCCACCATCTGACTTGCTCATGTACACCCTGCCTTACCAACATTAGGACCCAGCCTACCCTTTTGCAAATAGATCCACCATCTGACTTGCTCATGTCGACCCTGCCCTAATAATAGTAGATCCTGGCCTACCCTTTTGCAATAAGATCCATCGACCTGCCTTGCTCATGTCGACTCTGATCTACTCTTCATTTTAATAGAAATTGTATGAAATGTTCATGATTCACACTCAAGAGTATAAAATATGATTGTGCAATATTTAGGCATCATAAACCAAACTGTATAGTGATCACATGTTCAAATATAGCAATACTAACGAACTAGAACAAACATCAACGTATTTCAATAACATCTGAAGGCATAAACACCAAATCAAGCAACACATGCATAATACAACTAGGTTCTTGCCATGTACAGAGATCGAATTTTACTTCCCTTTTACTGTCTCTAAATTAGAAGGATCTAGACTGTCTTCTCCTTGCCCTTCGGTGTTCCTAAGATTCATAAAATACGTCTCAGTCTATCGCTACATGAATTATGTTATTCATCAAATTTTATGCCTCTATGCTATAAGTTTCTTTTTTACTAAAATAGACTTTGCTATTGAATCTGAAATGTCGAAGAAAGTCGGTTTAGGCTTTTGCGAAACTCAATTCGGACATCTATACTGAAAAGGGCAAAATAGTTTTTTTGTATTTTTTTGTGTCTTTTATTTTTTGGGACCCCGTCTCACAAAACGGACCCCTCCATTGGTCACAAAATGTTCGAGATAGTCAAAATACGCTAATTACTTGTTTAATTTAGATTTCGTATTATTTAACTATTATTAAATTAATTAATTTAATTTAATATAATTTTTATAATATATATATATATATATATATATATATATTGGCACAAAAATAAGCACAGGCTTTCCTGTCAACATGGTTTGGGCTTGGCTTCCTTATATGTGGTCAGGGGTTCAATTCGTGGGGGCAGCACCCCCACGCATTTTTTTTTTCCTTAATTGTTGAAGCTAAACAGTGGCTGGAACCAATTCTAGTATAGGCTATCCCAACCCATTCAATATACCCTAACCTGATTTCTAAACACTGTAACCAAACAACCTAATTCTAAGTTTAATTTTAAAACAGTCGTAACTTAAATGACGCTGTATTGCCCCATTTAGGCACCAAATGACGCTGCATAAGACCTCACTATATATCATCCCCTTCAATAATCCGGTAGGGTTCCGGTGGGTCTCTGGAGTTTTCTCCGGCGCCGGCGACCCTGTTCGGACCAGATTTTACTTCTTTTAAAATGTAGTTTTCTTCTATTTTTTATAAGGATTTCATTTCCACTTCCATTATTCTATTTAGACTAACAGAAACCCTCGAATAGAGGATTTTCAGTGGGGATCGGTTTTCTAGTGAGCCCCATTTTTCCATGTTTCTTCATTGTTTTAGGTTTTTTCTTTTACAAATGATTTCCTGCACTAAAGGGGATTAATTCCCTATAGTTTGAACTAAGTTTAGAGCATAAAATTATCCAAACCTGAATTATCATTCAAAACTGTAACTACTCATTTTTGCCTCTTCATGACATCATTTTTGTTGATTTCTTTTCCAAAACACTCTATAATTCATGTTGGTTCAAACCCTACTAATAAAATCTAGGTTTATGCTTTAAAAACTCTAAAACAGAAACCATGTCACTTACCTATTTTTTTGATTTCTTGGTGAAGTTCCTTCCTCCTCCTTTTTTGTTCCAACTTCTGGTTCTTCCCAACACACACAGCTTCTACACAATGATTTTTTCTTTCTGTTTTTCTCTCTAACATTACACACACACACACACACATATATAGCTAAATACAACCGCCTTGAATCTCTCTCTTGGTTATCTCTCTCTCTCTCTCTCTCTCTCTCTCTCTCTCTCTCTCTCTCAGCCCCTATTATTAACTTCCCTACTATTTTTCTTTCTTCTTCAGGTTTTGCATTAAATGTTTATGTGATCTTTGTGTTATATATGTATATTATATTATCACACACTAACACACACTCATAACACACACACTGCCGACACACTCAACACACATTACACTTCCATGCATTTGCATGTTGCTTCCCTTCTTTTCTTTCTTTCTTTTTCTTTCTTTTCTTTTATTTATATTTTAATACATGTATATATATATATAATACAGCATACTATACATATACACATCTATAAATGCATTAATTATACATATATATACATATATATATACATGTATATACTAGTTTTTAAATACGTATACATACATTTATTTTTCGTGGCCTATACATATATACGTATGTATGCATGCATGCATCAGAGTACATGCACGCATTACGATGCTTGTTTCTGGGTTGCTCGAGCGTCGATCGACACTGACTGTATACTTGATACTATTCACACTCCAAAATCGTTCAGTACATGTGATATCCTGATATAGAGCTTTAACAACTCGGGATACAACTGATAGTATACTGCTTGACCCGATTTATCTCGATTTACGTGCTATATTTCGGGTCAAGGTATTACATTGAATGTATTTGAAATTTAGGAAATTCTTTAAGGTTAGTCTTATAAAGGAATTGGGGATATGTTGGAGATTTGCAAAAAAGCTAAATGAAAAAAAAAATCCATAAAACATGCTGGGTATTTGTAATTTTGCAATTTGCTGATGGGTATAATGGGGAGACGAAGATAGGCCCAAAACGGTCGGATCTGCAAAGCCTAGGAAGCAACCTTGGGTTGCTTCTTGCAGAAGTGTGTTTTGGCCCAGAATTGAGCACCCATAGGCCGAGCCAGACGGCCTGCTTTGTTAGGCTTTCGCGAGCCCTTGCTTGGACTCTTAAAGAATTCCAACTTTTTTTTTTCTTTTCCAAAACGTATCCAATTGACAAGGTCCATTCCCTTAATCCCGTGGGGACTTGGACTCTCTCTTTCTTTTAGAAATGACTGAGGTAACGACTTTGGCTTTTGGCAATAGATATTATTGTCAACAAGTATGAACTTTTCAAACAATAATTATGAATTTCAGGTAAAAGAAAACAAAAAATTGATCCGACTTTCTTATACTTCACAATCAAAAATCAGTGTGTGAACCTGAGGAGCTGTCTACTGTATTACATAGATCTTGCGTGTGTGTGTGTGTGTATTCCTTGTGAGGATTCAAAGCCAGAGTTTTGCATATTGCAACAAAGCCAGAGCTGTACGACTTGATGAAATCATCAGAACATTTGCCTCTTGTTAATGAGGAAAGAGATGTTCTTCTGTAGCTATGGTTGTAAATAAATTGACAAAGGCATTGCTTACTATAGGACTACCAGGCAAAAGAGAGCTGAAAATAAGCATAACAGATCGATCCTGCGCATTCGTGATGCCATTGTCACCCATCCAGATTTAGAACTGGCTATACAGGAAGCTTAAATAATTAGGTTAAACCAGGAAATTAAGCCTGTTTTTTTTAACAACCTATGCATTTAGATGCTATTATTGTTCTCAATGAAACAAGTTCAGTAATAGTATTGTAAAGTACACGTGATTTGGCCTCATAAATACTTACTTCTGTAAGAACACATCTGAAATTTAACATTGTCAATTGGCAGGCTGTCTGTTGGAAAATTACATGCTGCAATGTTCTCTGATCCTTGGTCTGGCAACAGGTTACATGGTGGAGGAACTACACCACTCGAAATCCCTGCAACATCAGTGCAAGTCCAAGGAACTTTCTTTGAATTGGTTGCCAAATTAATGGTGACATTAGATATGCAAATTCCAGTGAATGGATCGCCAGAAATTCCCTCCAGCCTAGCCGCCATTGTCACGTTGTCGGCAACAATGTCGCGGTAATTGATGTTCTGAATCGAAGGAAGTGCATTTGGATCATAGTTATTATCAGCATGGGAGCCATAATTTCCTGTCATCCAAAAAGCCCATTTCATGGTTTCCATGGTCATCCCTCTCACATAGATATCCTTCACATATCCTCCCCTTCCTACTGCAGTTTTGATCCTAACTCCTGATTCTGAATTTATGGCTACTATGTCTTCTGCCCTCACATCCTGGATCCCACCGGACATCTCGCTGCCCAGCGCAATCACTGCACTGAATGGAGAAATGCACGTGAGTCTCCTGATTACAAGCTGTTTAGTCGGCATCCCAAAAGCGATTCCATATTCATCCCAACCGCTCTTAACTGCCACACAATCATCTCCAGAGACAATATAACAGTCCTCAATTCGTGTATTTGTGCAAGAATCTGAACATCACATAGAATCATGTCACTGTTTTTAGCTGTTGATGCATATGGTACTTAACATTTCAATTTCTGTTCACTTACCTGGATTGATCCCATCCGTATTTGGGGAAGTGACGGGTGCAATAATGGTAATGCCTTGAACAATAACATTGCTGCATTTCAGAAGAAAGACCAAAATCTTATGCATTAGTGAATATATTCAACTTATTCATATAGTTCTGCTATATGGAATGCTAGACAAGAAGGTGAACCTGCTGTAAACAGGATGAACATTCCATGATGGAGAATTAACCAATGTAAGATTGGATATTTCGATGTTATCAGAATACATAATTTCAATCAGGTAAGGCCGCGTGTAATTTAGCTCTCCCTTGTGAAATTTTTCCCACCATGGAGCGCCTTGACCATCAATGGTGCCATTCTCCCCTGGATTCAAAAATAGATCCCACATACACATAAGGGTCATAATAAATTAGAATGAGTTAAACTTTCTTTAAGCATGGATTTGCTGAGCTACAAATATTTGTGCTTGGTACCTGTTATTACAACATCAGTGAGGTTGGTTCCAAAAATGAGACTGATATACCTTCCACCGGCTGCATCCCTTCCACGACCATAGGATGGCAGGGGTTCAATCACAGGCCATTCATTCACATCCTAAACCAATTTGCAGGAAATGATAAGCACACTTAATTATAAATCAACTCGCTGTTCACATGAAATGGTTCATAGACAGTTGTAATAACCAAACCATTGTCCTATTGTTTGGATGTTATCATATTTTCAATGTGCTTGATCATTGTTCTGTTTCAAACCTATGACATCTCCTGTTAGCCTAATAGCCAGCACGAGTTTCTACTAAAATTTCCTCTTAACATGTCTCAATGGTCATTGGCACCTAGAGATAGCCAAGAATTCAGGAATGAATTAAGGTATGTGAATAGGCCATCAAGGTAAACAGGATTAAGACCTGCAGGCTATATATATATATATATATATATATATATATATATATATATATATATATTATTCAATTAGTAAAATCAGATTGGATCAAAGCAGGCAACCAACCAACCACCAGTCTTTGGAGGCTAGCTTGTTAGATTTGTGAACACTTCATCTGTGGAATCAACAGATTTTATGCACTAAAATAAGTGTCTGGACTTGGAATTTGGACTTCATCCTCACCATTTTCCAATTAGGACAGATACTGAGCATAGTGATTGTAAAAGTTGATCTGAATATATAAATGAATGTGTGAAGGACAAGTCACAACTCAGATGATCGCTTCTGTAATATACTAATATGGGCAGAATGTCTTGACTTAATCTATATGGTTCCTTCTGTTGTAATATACTGTATGGGCTTACTCTATATTATATATATGTGCGCGTGTGTGTGTGTGTGTGTGTGGTTGCTTCTAGTGCAATACACATTTGTTAAAGTAGAAAGTCTTCTTTCTTGACCTAACTTAGTGGGCTTCAAAGTTCAAAACAAATGCCAAACTTGCTGTTGAACTTCTGCAACCATCAGCCACTAGTCTTGACAATATGCTGTTATATAACATTTCAATTTTCATAATTTTCAGGCTGAAGATACTTTTTTGGGTATATTATTTTCTCATCATGGGCCCTACAATTTGTCATGTGAATGACTCAATTAGATCCTTTTCAGATTCTACCTCTAGTCCAAGTTTAGTTGCTAGGTGTTAGGTGTTTGTAGGTAAACAGAGTGTGTATTGGAAGACCCGATCCCAGCCAGAAGCCTTGGTTTGCAGCCAAGGAAAACTGGAGAAATTATTGTTCTTCTCATCATCCGATGTTGCGTGACTATTCTTCACAACTTTGACACTTTTTAAATTTTGTGGAAAAGTAAAATTACTGAAAGTTACGAAATTTGTGAGGGACAGTCACAATACCTTGAAAAACTGGCATAAGGGCAGAGTTTACAATATATGTAGTGTGCAATTGTAAACATACAAATGAAGTAGTAATGGTACATATGATGAGACAAGCATATTGGCCAATTCTACAGTGGCGCATACGGGTTGGGGTGGCCATGGTCCCAAAATTTTAGAAATTTGATATTTTATACTCATTTTTTATAGATTTTTTTTTGAAAATTAGGAATTGGCCCCCCCATCCAAAATTTTTTTCATTTTTTATAAGAAACTCCTTGAAATTTCAATTTTTAATTTTTCCCCCCTCTTTGTTGATGGTCTAGATCTGCTACAGCATATATACATATAGATATACATATACATGAACAAATGGTAACAGAAGGAGAGTTGAAAACTCAAATTAAGTCACAGATGATCAAACCTGAGAAGCAAGAAGAACAGCATCCTTGTGGAGATAGAGTGTGAAATGACTGGTGAGATTGAAGCTCCCTGTCAACCATCTTCCAGGTGGTACAAAGAGCTGTGATCCACCGTCTGATTCAAACTGGCTCAGATAATTTATTGCCGCCCTAAAGGCCTCCGTGTTTGATGTGTTTCCATCTCCAACTCCTCCAAAATCTGTCAGCAATGCACTGTGGGCTCTGCAACTGATAGCCGGGTAGTCAAAGCCGTCTAGAATTCGAGCTTTTCGGCCATCAACGTTACTTGTGCTCAATAAAACCAGAACAACAAATACTGAAATTATCTCAAGTGCCTGTAATATTGGAAAAAAGATATCATAAATATACACACCCACCAATGGAAAATTTGAAGAGTACTAGTGGATGTGTGTGCATACATGTATATCTCTGTTTGGAAAGATAGAACAAGTACTGTATGGAGGCAAAAAGACTACAGAAATGCATTGGAAGAGCAAATATTCTAAGCTAAAGAACCAAAGTAAAAAACAACCGAGTAAATCTACATAACAAGCCAAACAAGTCTTCTTTTTCATTGGAAAGTAGAATAAATCCAAGAGAAATGCTTCTAAATGATGATGGTTTTGAGAGTTAATCTGCTGTTTCAGGAGGAAAGGGGAGTAATATGGAAGAGAAGGGCTTTACTTGAGTTCTTCTAGGACTTGTTGACAACTCCATTGTAGGTATGCAGTTGGGCTTTGGCTTCATGCGTTGCAGACACAAATGGAGTGTGTATGTATGTATATGTGCATATATATAGCTAGGCCTCAGAACTTGGGTGTAAACTAATAGAGGAGTTCCTTATATTTTTTTATTTTTTGTTTTTATATATAGCTAGCAGTTGTTTGTTTGCAGAGAATTGTGGATGGAAGAGAGAGCGAGCGAGAGAGAGAGAGAGAGAGAGAGAGGGAGGGAGGAAATTTGCAGTTTGAAGGCCAATTGTGTATTAAGATTCCATTGAGCACAAGAAAGTCAGTCCAGTGAAAATGAAATCCACAAACAGCATTTAACTCATTGTTGTGTGTTACCTAATTGATGTAGTGATCAAAGACTTGGCCATCACATCACAAGATTTACTACTGTCATTGTTTTTGGGAAAGTAATCAAAGGAAGATGTGCAAGAAATTGGATGATTAAAAGCAAGCTAAACCTTGAGATCTTTGGAAAAACTATATCAAAAGTTTATACATATATATATATATATATAATCAATCCAAAATAAATAGTCTTTCTTTTTTCCTTTGATAGATTGGTTGCACAAGTATTGCCTTTTAATTTATAATCATGTTAACCATATTAGTCTTTTTCTGTTTCTTTCTCATTTAACTCTCAGTTTGTTCTTGAAAAATGAATTGGTGAAGAAGATATGGGACAGTGAAGAACTTATAGTTAGTCCCCATATCTAGAAGTAGAAGATATGGTACATTGAATATATTGCGCACTATAGAAAGCATTTCCCACTATTTCTTTGTTATGTATATATCTTATTGAGCTCCAAACCCCCCTCCCACTATTCCCCCTCCCACTATTCCTTTGTTATTTATGTCTTACTGAGCTCCAAACCCCACCCCCTCTCCCTAACTATTTTTTATTGGATCTGTTACATCACATGTCAATATGTTATTTCAGTAATACTCTATCATATGTATTATATCTTACAAAAAAAAATAAATCATATCACACATAATAAAGTATTATTAAAAGAACACATTGTCATCTCACTATATCAGACATAATTCAAAAATTTACCCTTCCCCTTTTCTCTCTCACTTCATTTGATTTTCATATACAAAATTTTCCCTTTCCCTTTTCTCTCTCTCTCACTTCATTTGATTTTCATATAGAACCCCAAAGAGATACCTAAAATCCCATGAGTTTCAATGTACACGCAAGGAAAACAACAGATTGTAGGACATGACTTATCTTTAATAATTAATTTTTATCTTTTATTTTTGATATCTTAAAAATATGTCACATTATTTATTATTTAATAACTGATAATGACACAACATGTCATTTTATTGCATGGGATCCATTAAAAAAAAAAAATTTCCGATGATCACTGATGATAAGATGGGATAGATCATTTCAGAAGTAGAGATCAACCAAAGTACATTAATGGAGAGAGAGAGAGAGAGAGAGAGAGAGAGAGAGAGAGGATGGATTCCATTTTATTGCTTAGCTGATAGTGCAGTGGAATGTAGTTGGTGGGGGTCCGGGTATCACTTGCAATCCATTTTGAAATCCCGTGACCACATCTCTCTCTCTCTCTCTCTCTCTCATGCCGATTGGCCACTTCTTCATTCACGGGTGTTTGGTTAAGTGGTGTGTGTGATTGTATGCTCCTATTAAGTCATCACAAGACAAGATGCTAAAATACCCCCCAGACTCTGTCAACTCACTTCACAGTGACATCTGTATTTTTTAAAATAATAAGGGTTTTTTTTATGCTTTTTTTTTTTTACATTTTTTAAAATTTTGACCACTTTTTTTATAAAAAAAAATTACTTTCAAATAAATATTAATAAAAATATTTTTTAATTAAAAAATATAAGTTATTTCTCTTAAATTTATTTTTTATATAAAATAAAAAATTCTTTAAAAAAGTTTTAAAAAATGGTCAAATTGAAAAAATGGTAATATATAAATAAATGAAATGGGGACTTTGTCATTTAAAAAAAAAAAAAAAAGATTAAAAGGGAGGTTTTTTAATTTGTCAGTAAAAATAGAGAATGTCAATATCATTTAAAAAAATTTTAAAATAATTTTGTAATTATGAGAAATTTAAAAAAAAATGTAATTTAAAAATAAAAATAAAAAACTCCCTTTCCAATTCACTATTGTGTGGTAATACTTTGTATGGTGTTTGGCGTCTTAAAAGAAAGAGATTGATGCACACATCAGTATCCAGAAATCCACACACACATGATTTACAACTTCCACCAAGAAGAAACACAACACCCTTGGAAGCATTCACGAGACAATTCTGGCCCATCAACGAACCCATTAGCGGTCGACCAACTACTTTTGTTCTCTTATTTTGCTGTAATGGCCTTGTAACGGAAAACTTTTGAATGGGTCCACTGCCATTAATGCTGCAATATATTATTTTAATAATATTTTATCTTATCATATATAATATAATTTTTTTTATTTTTTTTTGTGAGATATATTATATATAATAAATATTAATTAAAAATATATATTATTACACAATGTACTTAGATTTATAGAAGAATATCTCCCTTTATGATTTTTTTTCTAGTGGATTACACATGATCTCCACTTTTTAAATTTGGGCAAAGTTACTATATTAATTCGTATGGTGTCGAGTGGTTTGAGGCATCTTAACCATTTCAACAGTGGAACCCATTTACATCCTCTAATTAATAGTAATCTATCTACTCATGCACCCATAAGAAGTGGCGATCTAAAAAGTTCAGTTAGGGGCTAAATTATAGATATTAAATTTAGGAGTTTATATGAATATATATATATATATATATAAAAAAAAATTGATGGTAAAAAGATACAATATTTAAAATTTTGAAAGAGTCAAATTATATCTATTAAAATTTAAGACGATTCATATGAATATATAAAAAAATTATGGGGCCAAGTCTTATTTTATTAAAAAAAAAATTCTAACAAAATTAAGAGTAAAAAATATAATATCCATATTTTTTAGAGCGCCATGTCTCCTCCCCCCCTCTCCTCCTCCTTTGTCCGATCCTGCATCCACCACTGCCCGTAAGGGTAGTCAAAAAGTAATAAATGTTCAAAGAGTATGAAATTTTTAGTTCGATACTTTATGAATTATTTTGAAGTTTTTTTCATACAAGTGAAAGTTTGTGTAAAATAATTATAAATAGAGTCCTGATTTTCGATTCCAGTGACGCAATCGAATATTGTAATTAGTAGAATTAGTTTCGGGTTTCAAAAAATAAAAGAAAAAAAAAACTATCCACACATTCTTGAATTGAAAGTCTCAAACATTTACATCAATTCACTTCTATGAGAGTTGAATTTGAAACAGCTCATCCTGCATCAATCCTATATAGCTTGCGGATTGAGAGTTACTTTATGTAATACTAACTGAATTGAGCTTCTTACATTTTTCTTTTTGAGTAATACTATATATACCTTCAATTTATGTTTTTATTTGTATCTTCAGAGTGACATGTCGTCGTAGTGTTGAAAATCATAGTGTGGGGTCCACAAAAAAGTATAAAATGTCACATTATATTAGAAAGAGAGTATATATAATATTTTCTTTTTTAACTCTAAGAGATTAGCTGGTATTGGATTATTAGCTCAGAGGCTTATCATCCCAAATTCTCGAGTTGATTCCTCTCGCTATCAATTCTTGGGGTCACTTCACTCTCACACGCAAGTGTACGGTTGTTGGAGGGGCTGTAGTAACAACTTTTGGGGCCACCTGTACGGTTATGGAAGGGGTTGTAGAAACTTAGTTTGGTACACACAAGTTGGTTCAGAATAACCTGTATTACCGGAAAAAAAAATTATTTTCTCTTAATAATAGGCACATTAGAGTGAGACTCGCATGATTTGAGAAAATGAAAAACTTTAAAGAAAGAGACTTGGTTGGGCCAGACTAGGAGTTGTAAGGACTTAATTTGATACGCACAAGCTGACTCAAAATACTAGCATTATCAAAAAAGAAAAAGAAAAATTGTTTCTCTTAATAATAGGCACATTAGAGTGAGACTTGCATGATTTGAGAAAATGAAAAACCTTAAAAATAGAGACTTGGTTGGGCCAAATCAAAAGGTCGTAAAGACTTAATTTGATATACACAAATTAACTCAAAATATCCTACATTATCAAAAAAAAAAGAAAAAAAAATATTTTTTTTTAATAATAGGCACATTAGACTGAGACTTGAATGATTTGAGAAAATGAAAAACCTCAAAAACGAGGGACATGATTGGGCCAGACCGGGTACGTGAATTTCTCATTGGGCCATGCATGGAAAATTGAAATATGTAGGAAGGACCCAGTTTGGGATTGGGTGGTCACACGGGCACATGCCCTGCCTTTCTTATGAATTGTTGGATTAACGTAAGCCCCAGCTCCGCGGCCCAACTCTGCCGATTTGTAATTGTACCTCTAGAGCTTTCCCTTTAATCTGCATGTTTCATGTTACTAGGACAAAATATTTAATGGTCACACTCTTTTAATGCGCACATAATATATGAATTGTTGGATTAACATATTATTTCAATGGTAATGCGCACATAATATATTATTTGACTGGTGGGATCAAGAAAGTGAATGAGGAGTGAGAATATTAAAAGAGGCATTCTTTCTCCACTTTTTTCTATAATAAGTTGTTATTGTACTTTTTTTTTTAACAAGAGAAATTTGAATAATAAGGTGGATTGGATAGAATATAGTTGAATGGGATATAATATAAAATTATATATAATATTAAATATTTTAATTTAAAATTGACTCAAATAAAATTAATGATTACATATTGATATACCACAAAATGGCAAGACCAATCATCACTTGATACGTGTATATACAGTTCAACCCATGCTCGGCCAGTTCAACCCATGCTCGACCAGTTCAGCTCGCGCTCAGCCAGTACAACTCGTGCTCGGCCATTCAGGTCAGACCTACAGGTCTGAAGGGGCCAAGCACATTCCTCCAGAGCAGATCTACATTCAAGTAGAGCTCACGGGATGAACACAGAACTCCGGAGTAACACTCCAGAGCTCATAACCGCCTTCACATCTGCCGAGTAGAGAATAAGAAAACAGTCTTTTACAAAGAAACTGCCACACATATTTATCTCTATTGTGATACAATGTCCAACAAGGTAACTGCTATCTCCGATAATCGAATCCCTACTTTCATGGCTCGAATTCCTAATCAACTTAGGAAAGCCACAACCTATAAATTAAACCCTAAAAGTAAGCTTAATTTTCATGCTCATTATTTAGCGTTCGTTACAGTCTTTCAATTCAATTTATTGACTTAAACATCGGAGCGACTACCGCTGGAACCAACTTGGTGATCCTCTGATATTCTTTTTGAGTGTTGCTCAAGGAGTCGAGCTTAGAGCATACGTGGACTAAAAAGTGTATCATCACACACACATATATATATATATATATTTGAAATAAGTCCTTAAAAAAATCTGAAACATATGAAAATTTTGAATAATGAAAAAAAGAAAAAAAAATAATTTTTTAACTTAATTCTTTAATGTTTGCATATCTTTATACTGTGGATATTAAATTTTTTTTTTTTTTTTAGGACTTAGCATTGTATTTATATCCAACGAAATATGATAACTCAAATATGATAACTCAAATATCATTATTATCTTAACATAAGTTTTATCATACATTTAGATATAAATAATTCATGAAATATAAATATTCATTTCAATTAAAGATATTAAATAAGTAATACAATAATATTTATGTTATTATAAGATATGATAATATTTATGTTATCTAATTTTCTTATTTCGACTTCCAGGTGCTAGAGAATTTGAAAAGTTTGCGAGTTATTATCGCACAATGACTTTCAGTGTGACAATTTTAGTGGACAGTTGCTCCGTTAACTGTAGCATTCTTCCAGAAATATCGGACGGTCCCAAAGGATGAGCTCGACAAGTCAAGGGCTGAGATAAAGCATATTACATTTGAAGCAATACATGCCTGCCACGTCGGCCGACGCACCGAATGCTCTTCCGCGAGACCTGAAAGTTCCGGAACGTTCCCCACTCTATATCAGACGAAAACCACACTTCCATTGTCCCTCTTTTGCTCACAGCAAACAAGCGACCACAGGTACGAAATGAAACCTGTAATCTCAATATCTCCAATTGATTTCACCGTTATTACTACTCTCTCTTTATAATCATCAATTTTAGGTCTTTGATCTCTACAAATTGATTTTATTTGATTGTTGTGTTTAGAGAATTTTGCTTTTGTTGGAGTCATATTGTAGTATTCTGTATTGCAAATTTTGGTTAAAGATGTTTATGGCGCAAAGCCTTGGTAGTAAAA